>JBAJFG010000230.1:0-10314 GCA_037903475.1 Ancylostoma caninum | reverse complement strand
TTCGTCCCAAAACGACCAATTCCTAGATTACGTTCTTATTGTGGAAAAAGCACGGTTTCTGTACTATAAAAAGAAATGCGAATGGATATGCGTAAAGACGATTTCCCACTTCTTAGTTTTCGCAAACCAGATCTTTTCTCTAGGGAGTTTGTGTCAGGAGTTTGGTAGTGCTGTAAGAGTGTGATTGACTGCACCTTTCTACAATCTAGTCAAACGTTGACAGTAGAGTCCTAGTATTGTAATTTCAAGTAGGGATCCGCAAATCTGCTATAGATGTGGTCGGCAGTGATGAACAAAAGCTGCTTTTCCCCTGCAACAGGCTAGCGTTAAGCCACACATTCCAAAATTCACCCGGCAAAGACTGATGCTGTAACGCATCGAGATTTTCAGTCAGTGACCTTTTCCTTCAGTTAATTATCCTGCTGTATTTCATTTTTCGGAGCTCCAGATACAATCTTGCGACAGCAGCGGATTGCTGATCTGGAGCATGCTGAAATCGCCTTTCAAAAGTATGCGAATTCTTGCGAACTCAGTTTTCGTTCTAGAGACGTGCAATTCTCAATGAATTGTCGAAGAGGATCTACCGAATCAAATATTTGCTAAAATGATGAAAAAAGTGGTGTTTGAGACGAGTTACAACACTTTAAACTGAATGGCCCATTTCGGCAATTAATTTCGCAACAACCTAATCCTTGTATGATTTTGTCTGACGACTGCCGAGTGGAACGAGATCACTACTGTCATTCCACCATGTGAGTGCAACACTGTAATGCTGATGTTCGTCCCGCAACGCACCTTAAACTATTGGGCCGCTTAAAATGTCTGTAATAAAAACCGCAGTCGCTATGGGAACGCATACGTGCACGCCTGAAGCATACTGTTAGTTTCGACCGTTTCATAGATAAAAGCTTCTAGCGTTACGAGCGCCTTCGAGTCTCGAGATAACATGGGAGGGTTGGACACTTGATGCGTCGGGAGATGCAATTGTGATTGCCTATAATTCTACCATAGATGCCAGAGATGATGTTGAGATTCGTCGAACAGTCCTGCGGTGCGGTGACACACAAAACTGCCAGGATTAGGGATTAGGGCTTGCTGCCACAAAACCTGCTTATCCCTAATCTTAAGTCTATATTACACACACCAAACTAATACTCATATTCATGTTTTTTTTGCGTTAGAGTTGTTGAAGTTAAAACAGTGCAATCAATATTTTGGAACATTCTGTATATATAGGAACGAAAGAAAGGTGCTAGTTGCAAGCAAATTTTGTCGAAAATTATTAGAATAAGTGGAAACGCATACATGCAGCGGACGTCGATGGCGGTGGTCCATCCACGACCTCGACAAGGACGCCGCGCAACCGCGCCGCGTGCGCTGGAATCGGTGTCATCTGTCGCCGGAATGCTATTTCTAGGCGCCTTTCTTCCCGAATTGATGGAAAATTCTTAAAATCGGGTAAAGAAACTACCAGCAGAAGACATCGGTTACGGCATGCGCGGAGCAGTTGCAAGGCGTTCTCCTCGTGGCCACGGATGGGCTACCGCCATCGACGTCCATTGTATTTATCACCGAACCTATCATAATTATACTTTTCCTTTAAGCAGCTAGCAGAACTTCGTTACGTTGTTTCCTCATGTCAGAACGTCAAGGCTGTTGTGAAATTGGATGACGATGTCGGCTGGGATGTCAAAAAAGCTGCTGAATTCATCAATAGTAATCTGATCACAAATGAAGTTCATTGCTCAAGGTGGAAGTGTAGGGTTTCCACATCACACACATTACATCCACTGCTTTTCAGGCGTTCAAATCATTCACCAATATATGCTCCGTATTACAAGTGGTGAGATTTTCACACGTGCCCTCAAAGTTTGGCCTTAAGTGATGTTTTAAGAAGCAAACAATTTGTATATTGGTATTAACCTTCATTTTAATGAAGCCAGTCCCTTATTGTGCCAGACGTTGAAACATCTATTATGATATACCAGTCTGGCCGTCCGGCTGACGCCGGACTTCCAGACTTTTCCTAATGCTCGCTTCGCTCGCATGGCTTCATCTCTTCTTCATTCAAATAAAGTCACAGCTATTCCACATTTTTGCTATAATGTGTCCCACACCCTTTCCATTGCTTTTTCTCATGTAAAAATGCACTTATCAAATAGGATTAACCTTCTCGAAGCAATTTTATCATTTGCTCAACTGAAATAGCTTTTTGTAACTAAATATAACCGGTTCAACCTGGATTGACCGCAGAAAATGGTCTATCATTCTTTGTTTGTTATGACTGGTCAAGTGATAACAGTCAGTTAGAACATATAAAAGTGGAGGGTGCGGTGTGTTCATAAACAAATGAGAAGAGGAGAACGCGGGGGAGGACGTAAGGAGGAAGGATTCACACGGATTGCATACTAATCCGCGCAGTGGTCTGACATCTAGTTTTTTTAACGATTGATGTTAGAAGCCATCGAATCGATTTAACAAATATGGACCTAACTCATGATATTTCCCTGAGTAGTGGACACCGGCGCACCCCTCCTGCATCGGTAGCTATATTTTCAGGCGCTCCTCCACTTTTGAGAGCAGGCGAAGCCCTATCACAGCAGTAGACCCGTCTCCCCCCACTTTGGGCGCCAGCGCACACTTGTCACAGCAGTGGACCCGTCTCCCCCCACTTTAGGCGCCGACGCACCCTTATCACAGTGGTGGACCCGTCTCCCCCCACTTTAGGCGCCGACGCACCCTTATCACAGCAGTGGACCCGTCTCCCCCCACTTTGGGCGCCAGCGCACCCTTATCACAGTGGTGGACCCGTCTCCCCCACATTGGGCGCCGGCGCACCTTTATCAGAGTGGTGGACCCGTTCCCCCCACATTGGGCGTCGGCGCACCCTTATCACGGTGATGGACCCGTCTCCCCCACTTTAGGCGCCGGCGCACCTCTATCAGAGTGGTGGACCCGTCTCCACCACTTTTAGGCGGCGGCGCACCCTTTCTCAGCAGTGAACCCGTCTCCCCCACTTCTGGTCGCAGGCGCACCCTTATCACAGCCATGGACCCGTCTCCCCCACTTCTGGGCGCCGGCGTACCCTTATCACAGCAATGGACCCGTCTCCCCACTTCTGGTCGCCGGCGCACCCTTATCACAGCAGTGGACCCGTCTTTCCACTTCTGGGCGCCATCGCACCCTTATCACAGCCATGGACCCGTCTCCCCCAATTCTGGTCGCCGGCGCACCCTTATCACAGCAGTGGACCCGTCTCTCCACTTCTGGGCGCCGGCGCACCCTTATCACAGTGGTGGACCCGTCTCCTCCCACTTGAGCACCGGCGCACCCTTATCACAGCAGTGGACCCGTCTCCCCCACTTCTGGTCGCCGGCGCACCCTTATCACAGGCATGGACCCGTCTCCCCCCACTTTGGGCGCCGGCGCACCTCTATCAGAGTGGTGGACCCGTCTCCCCCCACTTTGGGCGCCGGCGCACCCTTATCACAGCCATGGACCCGTCTCCCCCCACTTTGGGCGCCGGCGCACCCTTATCACAGCAGTGGACCCGTCTCCCGTTCCGGTACTGGTAAATTAAACCTACTCGACCGTTACGATATCGCAGATATCAACTAATGTGTTATCGATGTTAGTTCACCGCTCAATACTGATTTTCGGAAACTGAATGGACTAATTTCATAACGCTCTGACACACACGTACACTCACAGACAGACAGACTAAGCGCGTTATTATAAGTAGTGATTACCACTTCCTAAGAGCAAACCAAAATGTAATTCCCTTCGCGGTAAACCAATATGTACATGACCTCCGATTCGCTGTTCCAGATGGTTGTCCACGGCGATCGGTCGTACCTCGATTCGTTTGTAGCAGTTGTCCCGTCTACCACCAGATGTGTGGTGTTCTCAGTGGATGGTTCACTGACAGCTTCTGTATCGGTCACCGGCAGAGATCCAAGAGTTCGTCCAGGGGCTGTAGACACCGTGCGATACTGGCATGAGCTGGTGAGATTCCTGGATCTTTGGGATATTCGCACTTACCTTACGAGAATTCATACTTGTTCCAGGGTCACGTGATTCTCTACCTCACCGCTCGCCCGGATATGCAACAAAGGGTTGTGTCCGCGTGGCTGGCACAACACTGCTTCCCACACGGCCTTCTGCTCTTCAATCCATCCTTTTCAACGGATCCCCTCAAGCAGAAGTCGCTTCATTTGAAGCATATAATTGACATGGGGATAAGGATACATGCAGCATACGGTAGCAGTAAGGTAAATGGTGTAATTATAATCCATGCTTAAATCAAGGTGTAATGTACCTTATTTTAAAGGATGTAGCCGTTTACTGCGGTGCAGGAGTGGAGCAGAACCGAATCGTCTCGGTTGCTGGGAGTCGGCGGAGAGCTTGCATGTTCATAGGTACAGTTTTATCAATGCTATATGTAATATTATACCTGCTACGCCGTTACTATAACGCAGAAACCACTAATTTTGTTGTGAAATTAACAAGATGCATATACATCAAATGTGTAAATGTTTAGGAAGAATTATCTAGAACAATTTTCTCTGAATATTTCTTTGTAATTTTTTGGGATCTAAAGTTTAAAAAATGATGTTAAAAGCAGTAGGTAGAATTGTGCGAGGTATTGTATAGCTTCAGGAATGAATACAGCGCTAGTTAGGTTGTGAATAAAAAAAAGAATGAACGAACGAGTGAATGAATGAATGGATGAGCGAATGAATGAATGAATGAATGAATGAATGAATGAATGAATGAATGGATGGATGAATGAATGAATGAACGAGTGAATGGATGAATGGTCGAGCGAATGAATGAATGAATGAATGAATGAATGAGTGAATGAATGAATGAATGAATGAACGAATGGATGGATGGATGAGTGAATGAATGAATAAGTGAATGAACGAATGAATGAACGAATGAATGGATGAATGAATGAAGGAGTGAATCAATCAGTCAGTAAGTGGATGAATAAATAAATGAATGAATGAGTGGTTCAGCAATTAAATAAATGAATGAATGAACATATGAATGAGTCAATCAGAAAATGAATAAAAGATTAAATGAACGACTCAGTGAATGAAAAAATGGGCCATTGGATGGATTGTTGTGTGAATAAATAAATAAATAAATAAATAGATCATTGAGTCGAAATGTTGCGCAAAATAAATTTGTTTACACAACAAATCTGGATGGTATAATAAGGTATAATAACAGTATTAAGGATATATTTAAATTTAAAAAAAGTAAGAGAGTGGATGAATAAATAATAGGTGAACAAATTAATGAGTAACAAAATGAATGAATGAATGAATGAATGAATGAATAAACGAATGAACGAGTGCAGTGAATGAACGAGTGCAGTGAATGAATGAATGAATGAATGAATGAATGAATGAATGAATGAATGAATGAATGGATGAATGAACTGTTCAGAAAGCTATTCTCATCACCTGGAAGAGCTCAATAATGGGAAGTCCCCGCTTTCGCAGCCCGTTGAGATGTCCGAGCAAATAAATACTCTTGGACTTCCGTCGTCTCATCGGTTCGTTCCAAGGTTCTCCATAATATAATATTAGATTTCTAAGCGGTTTACATGAGATTTTTCTAGAAACGTTCAACGAACTTCCTCATTCACTCCACGTGGCGGTAAATTGGAGAATGATCTGCGGTGACCTCAGCGATTCAGTAGACTCACGTCTTCATGCGGGGAGTCTTCCGATCTACTTTCAATACACTCCTTATGCAATATTCTAGGGATTATCTATGCTATTCCACAGAAACGTAACTGAATTTAAGTTCATTCATGGATAAGATCCAATCTACTGCCGTAAATCTCTGCAGACATGCTGGTACAGCAGTTATGAGCTTGTAAGTCAGCGAGTTGTGACCGCTTTCTCGCCGACGCCCGGTAACACTTTCGTAATGAGGGTTGTAAATATGTTCGATTCCCGTTCTATTCTTTGTCTCCGTCTCTTTCTAACTCCTGATGACCAAAGAGTTTCCCACTATTGTTCTCATCTTCTATTCATCTCATTCCCGGTGTCTATGCTATCCATCAAGTACACTGGTTCGCTATACCGAGTGATCCATGATTGTTCTCAATGCAATAGCCGCTAAGCGTGATTGAGTTTCTGCGAAATCACGCCTTCATGAAAAAAATCATGGAAAAGCCACGGGATCGGTAGCATGGCGTGCTGATGCCGGTCGCAAGTCGCGCCAGGATTTCGTAATCACATTGTAAATAGAACCTGGGCCTGGATGCATTACTGAGATTACACGGGGGTGAGCGTGTTGATGCCCATGTTAATGATGAGTAAATTTGGGGTGTTAGCACCTTTACCCTGGGTAATCTTAGTGATGCATGCGGCCTCTGTGGCCCACACCTACATAGATGCCGTTTTTATCGTGATTACGGCTGATTGCAATCATTACTCTGCAGAAGTAACCATCCATAATCATCAGGAAGATCATGAGGAACGAGGAGCGCTCAGCAGGGGAAACTCGCAGTTTTCTTGACGGGTGAAGCAATTTCCACAACCTTCTTGCTTCAATAATGCATAAGAATAAGTTCCCTTACTCAACTGTCGCAAAAAAAATGTCACTATGTAGACAGTCGTAAGGTTTCTTGAACCAGGTAAAACCGTTATTATGTACTCTCAGCGCGAGTCGCACATCGCGGCCACGTGGCCGGCCGCATATCGCGCATCATTTTTGCAATCTAGCCGAGACTCAATCACGCTGCTCAGCAGCACTTCCTCATCAGGATCTCTGAGTAACGCGCTATTTTTCCATTCATTCCAATCAGAATTTCAGGTGATTATTGATCGATTCCATATTCATTGTATTATGGTACAAGTTTAATGTGATTTGTTGCAAATAAGTTGGTGCACATGGAATGTTCTTAGGATCTCAAGTATTGATTTTTATTCAAAATTAACAATTCAGAGATCTGCGAGGAATGTCATGTGTACCACTTCACTTATACATACATGTTTTTATATGTGGTAATCAATAAAATATTGCTTTGACCAACTGTTTTTGATCAGAATGCATTATTGTTACTTGCTGCAACGCCGAACAAAGTGCTCCACTAGGTCAGGATTTCTGGAAAAGTGATGTTGAGCAGTAAAAGTTCTCTTGTAGCGCAAAGCGCTACAGTGCTATGGCCACTGTTTACTCCACAACATTCACAAGGTCATCTTGACACCCGGCTATTCCTTTTAACGACGACATCGTGCGGAGTTGCACGAATTGACCAATCGCAGAGCTCGACAGCACCGCCCACTCCCGACATAGCGCCCCACATCCCACCATACCGACTCTACCGTGGACAAAAGTTCACAAAAAAAGAAGCTGAATATTTGTGGATGACTTTTTTGGATTTCTTCCTATTGTTACTGTTCCTGTTACAACTTTCAAACTTGCATTTTGTTCGATGCTGAACCTGATTATTGAAATATCGGCTGGCTCCGCCCCTTTTTTGACTCGATCGAAATTTTCTGCCGCTATAACTGCTATCCAAATTGATTAGGTAAATCCATAAATCGATTTATCGATTAGCTTATCACTCAGCTGGGTTTTTCGTGGTTGTGAAAGGTTGTATCAACAAAGGATAGTACGGTCACGCTCTGTGATTGGTCAATTCACCTAGTTGGCTAATTCCAGAAATTGATGGCGCCCGGCTTTCCCGGTGCAACGCTCCACATCGCTTTTTTACATTTAAGCTTGTTCACTCAATAGATCTTTTAAATACACAAATCAGACATTATTGAGAACTTAGCCACCTTAAAGGAAAAATTGAAATTTGACTTACATTCCATATATCCGATCGATATTCGCGTTCGGTTGGTCGAAAGTTGACGACACTGCGACGAGACCATTGAATAGTTTATGCCCAACAAACACCTGAACGAAAGACACTGATGTTCCGAGTAAAACTCAGGAGCCGCATGCATCAACGAGATTACCCAGGGCAAACGCGTTAATACTAGACAAATTTACCCATCGTTAACAGAGGCGTCAACTTTAGTCTGGGTAATCTCACTGATGCATCTAGGCCCACATGTTCAGATATACTGTAATCTTGACGGTCCAGCATTGCGAAAATTGTTGGAGGCCGCTACAAACTCTGTTTACTGCTTCTCAGCCACAAATTTGATGAAAAACACATTATGTACCCGACAAATTCGTACCTGCCAGTCACCGAAATCGCAGCAGTCAAAGTCTGGATTCGCTCCGGCAAAGTCGAACGTCGACATCGGTTTTATCGAACTGACATAGCTGCCAACTTTCAAACAACGTAGTAGCAATAGCATATCTGTAGAAGACTTGGGCCACTCACATTTCCAGACTAAGAGGACTCGCTAATAGCCGAGTAAAAGAGCGGGTGCACTAATACTCGTCAGCACACTTGCCAAACCAATTTATAAATAGGTGCACGGTTTTGCACGATTTTTTAGCCTGGTTTAACTTTTTTTAGAGGAAATGCATTGATTTCCTGCTAACAGCATGGAAGCGCTAGACTCCATCGGTTTGATTACCCATTCCCGACTCTCTTTCGTTTCGCTACTATGGCTGCATGTATAGCGCTTATAGACCTCCCTGACTGCAGAAACGCCATGGCACCCGAAGGATGGATGTGAAGAGAGCATGCTCTAAGTGTGAGAATCAAGTAGATCCCGCCGTGATTCTGCGGCCGCGACGATATGAAGCCACTCGCGCATTCCGTCTATGTTTTTGACAAGGACTTTAATTTGGGGCTAAGCAGGGCAGAAATGTGATGGCCGGGACAACTCGTCCGTTGTAGGTAGGCTTCAAACCTAGAGGGTATGCCACACCTACCGCTCTTGAGCTCCGACCCGCCCAGTACTTTTTTATTCGGCTAGGAGCGGTCTTCTTCGGATAACTTTAGGCTGCAAGAAATTAATAGAGTAATGTCACAAGTAAACAGAAATTCTGAAAGAATGAATAAGCAGGGGATCGCTGTTACTGAATTTTCATTAGCAGTGAAATCGTGACCAACTCACTTCTTGTTTAAAGCAGCAAGGCATAAAAATAAATAAGTTGAATTAATTGAACGAATAAATAAATAGATTACAAAGACATCTGTAGCCGCAACGAACAAATATGTGGAGAGCCAATAACGAGTTTCAGTGCACTCAAATAACTCGGCTATTAGCGGTCTGGCAAACGCAAACAAAGCGTACCATGTTCTTTAGCGGAAATAAAATCCGCGATTGAATACCAAGTACGAGGAGCGGCTACGGTCAATGTATGCACTTCCACTGGTGTGGAGCATTGTTGAGTTAGTATTGGAAAAGGTATAGACCTTCCATCAGAGGCCCTGAATAGAAAACGTCTTCCTCCAACCATTTCAGATTTTAGAAGCCTTTGTACCTGTCGGACAGTGGCTGAAAGATGAACTCCAACAGAAGCACACACTGAGATTTCGAGAAGAACGCTGATTTTGGGAACCCCACTAGCACGTCTGCGGACGAATTCGCTCTGAAAATCAATGTCTATTGTTCACTTCCTCACTGTAATAACTGCCTAAATGACGATACATGTGTGGAGTCGATTCTCAGAATTCCATTCATGTTGTTGAGTTTCAGTTTAGAAGAATAAAGATTGGAGGAGAAAAGTGCGCGAAATCCAGAAATATCTTAGGCTTCTTAGATTATCTTTACATCTATTTCTCATATCGAAGTTCCCACCAGAAAATCTTATCCTATCGCTCCACGGTTCCAACCGTCTGTCAGTTTCCTAGCTCGTATCCATTAAGAAATAATGCTCTTAGTTCATGATCCTTTGCCACAACTACTCTTTTGCAGCAATTAACCCAATTATACGTACTATAACGCTCCCTAATTCTCAATTCCTGGTCTCTTGTTAAAAATATGGACAAACCTGAGGACTGAGGTGCCTGATCCGTGCTCATCCAACACGACACATCTAACAACACAGTCGCTGCCCTCCAGTAAGTGACAGACGGGTTGCCTAAACAGACACTCTGATCGAGGCATTCAAGTTATTCAACAGAGTAATTGGTTCATAAACTAGCGAATGTTCACTGATGACTGAATCTATAATACTTGTAAATTTTCAGAATAAACCTTGTCCGTTAGATGCTGGCATTGCAGTAGTCCCCGTGGAAGATCTTTCACCTAACGAGGTACTATAAAACCGCCAAATAGAGAATGAGAAGAAAAAGTGGGGTCTCAGCCGCTTTGGGGACCCAGATAGGTAATAAAATTAATAAAAATATTAATTATAATAATAAATAATAAACAA
>JBAJFG010000520.1:0-131056 GCA_037903475.1 Ancylostoma caninum | reverse complement strand
TACAGATGAAAAACAGGCGAAAATATCTTAATCGAAACAACAGTATAAAACTGTCCCATATCCCAGGCTTCTGTTGTTTCAGACTGTCTGCGTCTTTTTTGTTGGCTTAGATTCAGCGCGACGGATGCCGCATGATGAAAGATGTTACCCGCAGCCAAGCAACCTTCTTACTCTCTAGTTTTCTTTTCGATCAATTGCGAAATAACTTCTCCGGTAGGCGTATGAAATACTCCTCAATCTTGCCTTGTCGCCTTGAATCTTCATGCGTAGCCCAGGAAATTCTATTGTAAAACGAAAGAAACACCGGCATTCCCTTGATCATCCAGCCACAGACAGACACTTTCTCAACCGTTAGGCCAGAAGCCTTGTACACGAGAGCTACCTGCGACAGACAACAGTTTCGCAACAGCTTCACCGTTTATTATATAGAGCGACCCAGAACGTCTCGGACCTGTGCGTCACGTTACCCTAGAGCTACCAAACTTTAAAAAACCATCCCGAGTTCTCTGGGCAATCATCTAACGATTTGAAGATTCACAGAATATTTGGTCTCCTAAGCCTTACTGGTGCTCAACACCGAACTACCGCACAACATCTGAAGATTCTAGGCTTACTGTAGAAAGCAAAAACCACGGTTTACACTGTTTCTTGAGCAGTCGTGAGAGCGAACTCAGTGCCAAGATTCAGATTCCCAACAAGCATGGAATAGTGGGTCGAGAATCGAGACAGGCAGGCGATCACGTCATCCTGAGTTGAGAAAGTCTTGCCCAAAGTTCTGTGGGTTAGAGAAAAACTTCGCGTCCCATGACCATCTGTAAGTAAACTTTGAGGAAAAAGGTAAGTACAACGATGGTTCCTTCCAGTGCGTTCTCAAACCAACAGAGAGAAATGACTACAGAAACTCGATAGAATACACAGATCTAGCTCTTCGACGAAACATCCCTTTTCACAGAACTTTCTGATTCCGCTAGTCCATATGCGGCTTGAAGGGCCCGGCTACTATAACAGAATGTATTTAAAAAATTCGGAACGGCGCTTTGACGGGACTACATAGACAGAAAACGAAAAAGAGCTCAGGTTTGACAATCGTTCTCATGTGATGAAAATTCTTTTGAATTGACCAGATCCAATAAAATAGCAATATGAAAAGTGCATTGACCTTCGAGGAATGTGTGTTTATTCGCTTTAAAGCTTCACTGCAGTAGCCGTGCTGTAAGCGGTCTACGTCGGGAACTTCTTGGAACCCCTGTGTCTTTGCGAGTGCACCGTTGCCATTTTCTTCACTGCATCTACGTCTTCTCCCAGGAGCACTTGTCATGGTGGCTAGGCCACGCCCACTTCTTGCTCGATGTAATTTTAGTTTTGGGCCTTGGCCGACCGATCATCGGTCTCTTTTTCTATTTTGCTTGTTTATTCTAAATAAATGTTTGTTCATTAAACTCTCGAAACAGAAGCATGTGATCTCAGACATCCGGGAACATGACAACTGTCCGATCAGGAAAGAAGTATCGATAGGGGACCTCGTTCTAATACGAAAAGAAACTAGGAATTCGAAATTTGATGATTCATGGAAAGGCCCATATCGCGTTGTAGACATCCAAAAACCAAATGTTTCGCTTCAATTAGGCGGAAGACCATCAAACATCGAAAAGGTACACCTAAACAGAACGAAACATTACAAGTCCAGGGAATAGATACCATGTTTATTAGCACCTTAGGAAGAAACGTTATTAGCACCTCAGAAAGAAACGCTATCTGATGTGGTCGTGAATGATGTACCCCCAGTAATAAGACAGTCAAGTCGATTGAATCCTCAAGTGATACCGAGCTCGGAGAGCGCGAAAAATTGTGTATAAATAACGAGCACGGAAGCGAAAGTAATACTCTCCTCTTCTAGTCATGTACATATCGTTCTTCCTTATTTTCTCCAGTTTTTAAAAAAAAAAATCCGAAAAAAAAAACCATATTAATGACGGGCACTTCTTCAGATGGCTGCCGAAGATATGAGAATTCGTACTCCCGGTCATTCCGATGACGACGAATTGGATCTAGAATACGTGCCGCACAAAACGATGTTTGAGGTAAAATTCGCTTTAAATAAACAACGAATAACAATCACGTTCAGAAGATGTGCGAGGAAAATGCGGCAAAGGTTGCTTTGCTCGAGCAGGACGTCCGCGAAATGCGGAAAACGTTGGACGAAACGAAAGCCGCACTGGATGCATTGGGGTCGCTACAACGAGCGGCACAAGAAGAACGAAGAGAGGCTCCACCGGCAGCACCTTCACCCGCAGGACCAATGCGCCGTCAGCCGCATCGTCCCCCACATCACAATCCTATGCATGCACCGCGGCGGAGATTCTGCGTTTTCTGCGGTGCAAAGGGTTTCACGGATAGCTGCTTACTCTCGGCAGCGAAGCAAGATCTTGTATTGTGCGAGAAAAGGATTTTTGTCAGAAATGTCTGAAACTCCACAGTGGAATTTGTAGAAAGAACATTAGTTGCGTGTACTGTTCTAGTGACTCTCACCACAGGGCGCTTTGCGCAACTGTAACAGCATTTGAAGAATGTGCGAAAAAAAAGCACATCATTGTTGAATTCCTTTCCTGTTGTATGATCATCTGATTATCTATAAAATTGCTGTTATTTGCTTGTCGAGACGACAAGTCTCGAAGGATGGGCATGTCATGGTGGCCAGGCCACGCCCACTTGTTGCTCGCTGTAATTTTAGTTTTGGGCCTTGGCCGACCGATCATCGGTCTCTTTTTCTATCTTGCTTGTTTATTCTAAATAAATTCATTGTTCATTAAACTCTCGAAACAGAAGCATGTGATCTCAGACATACGGGAACATGACGCACTAAGTCGTCAGCAAAGCATAGATGTGAGGGGCACTCTCCGTCAGTTTTGATGCCTTTGTTCCTCTTCGACTTCCTCATCACCAGCTACAAACAAAAGGAGAATAGTTTCAGAGATATAGTATAGGGTATATACATACTTCTTCGTTCCACTCCTTCGCTGATTGGGATATTGATGGATAGGTTGAAAGAACATTTCAGGATCTCAATGTACTCTCAGTAGACATCATGTGCGACAGGAACCTGAAGCACCGCTTTCAATTCCACACTATCATACACTTTTGACAACCATAACTTCTTCACAAAACCATAACACAGCAGAACTTTATATGTATGTCTCTGACGTTCCCACAATCCGCTCCAGGCGAAGCAAACTGGCTTTTGTAATGAATTCTTACAGATGCAGACGCAGAAATTAACAGGCAGAGAGCTAGCGGGAGAAACTGGAGTCTCCGCCACTCTGCAGCTCCGCATGGAAAAATAAGATAACTGAAAATACCACTTTTAGTGGTATCAAAAAAATGTGCCGAAATGGTAAGCAAGAAGATAAATTTTAAAAAAAAAGCCAATGCACAATAATACCTATTTTACATGGCATTGTTGAGAAATACAGCTGCCCATTCCTGGCCAAGGGTAGGCAGGACCCCTCCTGCGTCCACCAGCGATTTTTCCGTAAAGAAAGGGTGCATGAAATCTCCGGACACCCATTCTGGCTCACAAAAACGTGAGTAGGAGAGCGATGAACCTAGCAACTAGCGCACTTTCTCGTTACAGTTGCGAGCATAAAACCTGTTTCGATTTTTATATAGATATTCCTACTGTGGTAGGAGAAGGAACTTACAGCAGAGGAGTGGAACTGCGGGCTGCGACATGCACCCAATAAATGTCGAATTTCTCGGCGCGGCCCCTTCATGGCTTCACTAAACAACTCAAATTCACGTGCACCATTGGAAATGCATATGCTCTACGTAGGATTGAAATAACCGATGGAATCTTGGGCGGAAAACAGGGAGAAGCCTTTGCTCGTCCCTACCTTTTCAGAAGAGAATATGTACTGATCGTTTTGCGCAACACTTTTGCTACTTGGAGATTCTTGACAGGCATTCACGTATTCAAATAAATCACAGCAGTATGTTAGACAGATGAGACATCACATTAGTTGCATGTTTGAGCGGAGAAATTTCGAACCTGCGAAAATGGCCACCTTTAAAGGCAGCACTCACGGAAATTCTCACTTCTAAAATGAGTCGCTCACATGTAGCGGGCCGCTGGACAATGGCAACAGCAAGTTGAACACCGTGGATGGCCGCCTACCTGCGACGATACAGCCGTGGACACATCTGCCGCTCTGGACATTAGGATTCCGTCGCGCCAAGTAACGCCGTTGACAGGTGTGCGCATGTGTTTCAGCAGAGGCTTGTTTATGAATTTCGTACCATTTGCAGGGTTCCGTGGCGGGACCCATCACGGAACACTCGTCCGCGCTGTAGACACACATGAAATACCGCCATTATTTTCTGTGTTTTTCGCGTGTTTCACGCTACTTCATCGTTGTCAATGAGTTCATCGTCCCCAAAAACACCGATGTACCGCGAAATCTTAGACCCAAAAATTTCCGTGAGTGCTGCCTTTAATGATCGCGACTTTTAATTTTACCATATTTCATAACATTTAGACTTCCTCTTTACCTGACAGCATGAAGTCTCCTCTATCAGCCACAAGCATTTGAGCTGCTCACAGAAGGAAGATGAGGAGTTGTCGAAAAAAATTTTCGGCAATTATTCTGCCGATTTCAGTGCCTCCACTTCCATCTTCGAAGGTCCTGCCCCGAACGCAGGAACACTCTTCTGTAGCTAAAATGAGATCCTCCTTTTTACTGCAAGCTTTGTGAATAAAGATGCTTCGCCAGAAACTTTTATACTTAGCGGATCTTTCTTCAATCCAAAAAACTGGGTTGTAGGGCTAAAAGGGTCACTTCCCTTGGTGCTGTCGACGGATCGCAAGAGTGGCTCTGCGGGCCGATCAGCGTGAGAACAACATCGAGAATGGAAAGGTAGCACTAGGGCAGGAAAACAGAGATGGAGCAGGTGTAAGATCTCAGAAATCGGCTCGGCACACTGGTGGATGCAGTCTCATCGAATGGGCGTATATCTCTATATTTTTCTTTGTCGCATGAATGTCGACTGGCGCCACTTTAGCGATTTGGTGCAAAAACTGCCAGATAATTAGATTCACTGACGCGCCCACATTGGCTATCTACTTTTCCTTCGTCCTTTCATTGTTTTTTGCCTCAATCAAGCGTTCAAGGGAACGCAGTGGAGAAATTAGAAATGTATAAATACGTGATCCACCAGAACGTTCGCACCCCAATGCCAGATCTTTTACAATGAGTGTTTCGTCAAAGAAAGTACATAAAAAAATTTCATTTCCAGCCTGATTTTCTTAAATGCACCAATTTCTTTCATCCCACAACCATTGCAAGGAGATCTTTGAAATATCAAAGGTTCATTCGTTGCAATAGGAAAGGTTCCGCAGTCTCACTTTTGTTTTCTTGGAAAAAGTCCCACTTACAAGGCCGAAAATTATTTTTGCCTTTTTGAGAGTGTGTCGCCATCGTTAGTTAGAGATTTCACTTGAAGGAAGGTGTTGCAGGCCAAGGTGCGATGGTCGCTTACCCTCAACGAGGCAAATGCCTTCAAAGACAGAACATCAAATGAGCGGAACGGTGATAGTATTTCGCATTTGGCAGTATTTTTAATTTTGACATCATCATTCTGACTTTTTTATCACTTAGGAATAATGTCAACGGAGATTTTGGTTATCGACCTTAGCTGAGGTGCTGGAATAGCGCTGCTAGCCGGGAGGTACCGACAAGCACCTTAGAGTGGCGAATTTTTTTGAAGTCACGTGGTGTAACTCTAACACTTGGCACAAAACCACATTTTGCATCCATTAACAAAAGCCCCTCCCTGTAAATTTTTGAGCCTTGGAGAACGAACTTAATGGATGCAGTCACGCAGTAGGCTAAGCGGAGGTCGTTAACGGAAATTTGACTTACTCTTCGCGTCCTTGACGCCACAGTCTCAATAACACACAGCGGATTTGATTCGCATTCCGCTAACAGACTATCGCGCCGCGGATTCGCTTTCTTCCACAAGGGTTTCATCGTTTTTGCGCGACAGCTAACGATGTGAGGACAAGTCTGATGCGACTGTTTGAACACGCCTCACTGGCACTTGATCCACTTGCAGCCCCGTGTAGGCGCACACGCACAGCGCAACCACACGACTACCGTATCCTGTTTCGATGGACCAGTCCTGACCCGAAAGGGAAATCCTCTTGTCTCATGCGTCTTGCTGCTATTATACTGCTAGTAGTGGCTGTAGTCCTTGATCGTATAGACTTTACTTCCAGAGTTACTTCTAGGTCGATACTCATTAACACTTCATTGAAAGCGCCTTTTGTTCCTTTCGGTCGTATTTCTCAACTTGGTTGTCCTTAGACTTAATTCTACTTTGTCCATCATGGCAAAATTTCGGGATTGATTCTGTGGAAAGATGTGCCGCAAACGTTGTTTCCACCTATAGGAACCAATACAGATCTAAATCATGTCTCGTATTTTGTGCTAGAAAAAGTTATTTTCCCGCAAAATAAAAATGACGGAGGCCAAAGTTGATCAAATTGGGCCAGCCAGAATACTACCTCGTAACATAGGCTAATCTGATAATCAGGTTGCTTCAAGATCTACCTCTTCTCTCAGAAGAAGCATTCCAATTCTAAGATCTCAAGCATTAGTAACTGAACCCTAAATATTAGTAGTATTACATAGTATTAATAATGGTAGTAAATATAATAACAATTTATGCACTTATGAATACACTGATGAACAGGTAACGCTCCGGGGTCGAAAACCTGAATGTTCGAACAAGAGAGGAACATAACCTGGAGAAAGGATGAGAAGCGCCTTTCACTCTCGAACGTGCGAGTTCTCTAAGCAGTTTTAAGTTTCTATTTAATTTATTCGAAACATTCGATCCTTTTTTTTTTGATCCCAAGCATAGTTACTAGATCGAAAATACAGTGATTCTCCTCGCATAGTGAAAGTTGTCTCCTAGCGAAACCTAGCAATCACTTTCCTCGCGCAAATCCATGTAATCTGCGAGTCCCGTCCCGAGATCGAGGTCAAACGAGTGTTGCGAGTGTTTGTTGTCGGAATCGGTGTTACCAACACTGTTGCTTCGTGTTCAAGGCAGAAATTCTAATTTATTCTGAGCTTTCCGTTCTAAAACCACTTTATTCGAGAATCCCTCGAAGGTTTTACCCTCAATGATCGGATCCCGATATGGAAGCGACGTGGGAGATCACAGTTGAGCCTGACCGAATCGACATGAATGCGATTTTCGAAAACTACCAGGACTAGATTTTCTACCTCTTGAGCTTTCTAGCCCTCTCTAAGATCATTACAGTCGTCGGGAGCACGATGAGGTTGTGCTGAACATTCGCCGAAACTTAGAAAGAATGTAAAAGCTCAGAGAAGATAATACGATATTGTTCTGCCATCATATCGTTATATTGTATTATATTGTTTTACTATCACATTATTGTATTGTTCTGCTCAGAGAAAAAAATTTTCAGTAGCAGACTAAGATGGAAGAGGAGAAAATTAAAATCCCCACCAAAAATTGGAATCAGCTGGCCAGGATTTTGAGAGCAGAATGGAGTTAATGATTGATTTCTATTTTCAACAAATAGAAATAAAAATATTACAAAGTAGCAATAAGCACAACGAAATATCGCTAATACGTATATGTAGGTTTTTATCCATTGCAGAAGGTTTTGTAAAGTTTGGCGATCCATTCTCAGCAGGAATGAGTAAGGAGACATTTTGTTGAAGAATTCCTAAAACTCCTACCATAGAGCACGCAAGAACCATGGGGATTTGATTCACAGGACGGGGGTCAGGATCATTGCGAGCAGAGTGTTTACTGTATTTGGAGTAAGATCCACAATGTTTTGAACGTTTGAAGATCAGCTCACACACTGTTATCATGGCTATCCTCTGCACTCAAGCCGCTCCTAAAGGACCAGACCTGTGCTTTCGAGGGGTGAATCGAGAGGGTCATTCATCAGTGTGCCTCGGTGCCGGAAGACGACTAAGTCAAATTCAGATCGGGCCACACCAGCTTACTGACGCCCCTTTGCGGCGGCTTCCTATTATTGTTGTTAAGATTCGACAACTTCGACCTAATTTTGAATACGCCTGAATTTAGGTGAATTGGATGAAGGCTCTTATAAGTTTTATTCATGCGGTGGTTCTGTTTTCAGACGTGAACTCGCGGCTAGATTTGATTTCTACCAAGTCAGTAATTTTTACCTGCTCTAGTAGAGAAATTTCTGTGGAAGCTAGAAAGTTACGCAAGAAACCGAAGCTTTAGGAACTTCAAAAAAAAACGTTTTGGACTAGAAACCACTAAGGTGTCATGGCTGCGAGTTGACCTCGAAAGCTCACCACCACGCTTTAGGTGATGATTGCGTGCCAGCTCAAATCCATGGGCTACAGTATAGCAGATCATTGCCACCCACGTCACTGCTAGAGCACGCATGTACGAACAGAGGAGATCATCGCCCTTCCGGGAGCTGATCGCTCTCTCATGCTGTAAAAATAGTGGGAGAAGCTAGCGAAGTGAGATGGTCAAGGTAGCTAATTATGCGTTAGTTTTTAGTCACCTCTCACACTATTTCCACAGCTAGAGAAGGCGATGAGCTTCCAGAAGGGCGATTGGGTGGCAATGATATGCTATGCTATATTCTATGGGCGTGAGCTGGTATGCAATCATCGCCTGAAGCGTGGTGGTGAGTTTTGGAGCACAACTTACCGCCATGACACTTTACTACGGGTCCTGCACTACTCTAATATGCTTACAATACAGAGCGCATAATAAGTAGGAATTAACGATTGACTCACCTGACGTATCAGGTGTAAACTTAAGTCCTTGCGCTTTTTTAGTCTCGGAACTTTCCGTCCCTTGTTATTTTTCCACAACTTGCTCTATACGTTGCGGAAGCGCTTTCCTTCCCGTACAATCCTATCATCATATGGTTTCTCAGAATCATTTATTCAATTTTCAGGCCTAAAAAAAGAGGCCAAGCCAAGAAAAAAAAGCATTTCTATTCATTCCATCACGTATTCAATAAGGATCAAAAAGCACACGATGATATTCGAACCTGTAAGCTCTGTAGAATACAAATGCGACATAAAATTATCAAGTGAGCCATCGGAGGGCAAATCCAACAATGTTGGCAATTTGAAGCTCGACAGTATCATGGAGTATGTAGGATCACTTGACTTGCGCTTGAATTCTTCCAGCAGGTATACCTCATCTAGGTTGTGGCTTTGAAAAGTGTGATAACGATAAAAAACAATACGTCTCCTCTTCAGCAATTCCCATGCCTTCGTGAGAGAATTTTGTTTGAAGTGGTTGATGCCATCTAGACCAAATGTGTCTTTTTAATTTGGAAGATTGTTCGCCTCAGCCATTTCAAGCAAAATGTCTCTTACTCACCTAGCTTAGGTCGCTTGAGTAGTTTTGATGCCCGTTCGAGCTTCAACTGAACGTTAGAAGGGGCAGGTGTCGGTTGCGCTATTTTTCGCAATACTCTATTTTGGAGGTTTAAAACTTCAGAAAATTGTTGGTCCAAAAAATGGTAGCAAAATTCTTGCAGATCATGAACAGCGCTGTGTATGACGCATACCTAAACGATAGAAAATTGGTCGAGGAAACTGCAGGACTAAAAGTATCCCCAGACTTCGTTGGTTCAAAATGCATAAAAATGAACAGGCGATATAAGAGATAAGGATCGTGGAAATGACACGTTACATCGCCATGGATCGCTGCCAAACGACGTTCATCACCTGTACTCTCGAAGATGTGCCGAAATGAACTGGAGATGTGAGTAGTAGCGATAGTGGAAACGATGCCTATCGATCGTCACGCCCCATTTATTATCACCCCCCTTGCGTCTGAGGACTACTCATTCACTCTATCCATGTGGCGATTGCCGGCGGTCATGGCGATCGCGACGACAGCCGGCTCGTCGATAGTCTAATGCATGCCATCCAGCTTCTCGCAGAGAAATCTCTACCCTACTATAGAGAAATGGTCACCTTGAGTCTCCATGAACATAAGTATCCATTATCCACGCAAAAAATTAGGGAACGCAACTCGAAGAACTACAGGAAGAACCTGATCCTCCGAAAATTGCTCGCGTAACGGTCACTCACATAGCTTCCTCGCGGCTTTTCCGGCTGCAATACATGGGTGAAAAAGTAGAATGGTAGGAAATGTGAGCAGATTCGTTCAGTCTAGTTGGCTTTCAATGTGATGCCATTATTTTCGAGGAAACATGCTTTTCTACACTCTTACCAGGAGAAAAAAAGACAAACTGGTGTGGGCGCCATGTGTTTTGGGTCTACGGGAGGAATCTTCCGACATGGCAAGTATAAAATCAGCAGAAATAAATAAGTAACTGTTTCTCAGAGTTTTTGTGTTTTAGAATTTTGGAGAGGTGATCGCTACTCGAGGCTGTTATCAGTAATTGTTTTTGAAAGGAGCGGTCTCATCTTGGATCCATAGGCTGATTCGAAGACACAATCAGTGTATTTGGAAAAACACACAGGTTATTCGGCGAATGAGGCCTGAAGCTGATTGGTTCTTGGAGAGAAAGAACAAGTGTTAGTCCTGCTATTCATTTCTTCAATCCGAATGACACTTTAAAGGCACTGTCCCACCTCAAGATCGTTTTTGAGAGCTCCATGCAAAGAAAAATCTCATGAAGCTGGTGGTTACAATGAGATACGTGATTTCGTGGGAAACTGCCGAAAAAAAGTTTCCGAGCTTCTCGCTAAGCCAGTGGGCGGCGTTAGAGGGGTGGGGCCAGAGGGGCTGTCCAAAAAATTCACTCCCGGGAGCACATCCTCTGAAGAAAATCGTACTTCTCGGGAGAGTTCTTCATCCCCCACAGAATGGAAACTGAATTTCATGCGTGGCTTTCAATGAAGTACATGATGCGAAAACCCCGTAGTCCTGTTTTGGCCCCGTCCACAAGATCCCCATAAAGGCAGTGTCCAGGCAAAACCTCTGAGCTTGAGTGCTCATTAGATTATGATAGCGGGTCGACTCCATAGGCAACTGCCAAAGTTTCAGCGAAAAAGTCGCAGAAATAAGCGAGATATCCGCCTTAGACCCAGTACCCAAACCCATCTTCAGTGCCCAGCCCGCCCACCCGGCGTCTGCCATTTCGCGCGTGGAATGGGTGTAACGTGGAGCTTCGTTGGAAATTACCAAACTGATTGTGGCAGCATTTCCCTACTGTGATTGATTCATTTCCGGGTGATCTCTATCATATGCGTCTCAAGTTTGCGTATGTGTTCTAAACATTCAGGTACTGTTGCTCAACACTCCAGTTTTTCGTTTCAGGTGATCCCGGATCTACGGTTTACGGGTCTATATGTACTTGGGGGAGTGTTCCATGATCACATTATGGAGGTGGTTATTCACATACTGTAGATTGGGCAGCGAAATATTTTGATAATCAATCTCGACCTTCACATCAATTAGTTACCATGATACCAAGAAACAGCGAAAAAGAAAAACTTATTTTGCGAAAAAGACAGTTTCTGCACTGCTAACATACATTGCCGACAACAGCAATAATCGAAATATACGTCTTCTTAAAAATCTGGTCAAAAAGTGCTATAGCAGTGTAACGGACCCCTGAAGGAAAACGAACGGATTTATTGAAGCTAAAACTGAGGCAGTGAACGGGCGCTATCGATCGATTAAAATTTTGCTGCGCACTCTCTGATGAGAGAGAGGGCCGTCGGACATCTCGTCCGAATCAGCTAAGTGGGGTCTCAGAAAAGGGTTTTTCCGAGGGTTTTTTGATCTGTAAGTTTCGTATCTGGAATTAGGGAGCCAAACTGGCCTAGGAACCACAGAAACCGAATACTCGAAGATTTTGCCTGGACACTGCCTTTAAGTTGGTGCTCGAAAAGGGTGATCGGCAGCTAATGGAGATTCTTTTCATGCGAAAATCCCAAGAACCATTCTGGCATGCGACTGTGCCTTCATTGCACTATCTGTCGAAATCTTCGACTTCGAGTTAAATTGCGGCGCTAAACAACAGTATTTATTTATTCTCTCATATTTTCTAATACCAAGCCTGCCATCCCCCGGGATCGGTAAACTGGTACCAGAAAAGTCTGGGAAGATGAAGCACTGAATTGCTTCATCGGATGCCTCCCGCAAGCCACTGCATACGCATTCACAGCCTCTACGATGCTCAGATGAAGTCGAATGCGTGGCGCATCCCTCGTGGCCGGATTGATTAACGCCGACCACCTATTTTCTAATAGGCTGACTGTAGATAAGCATTGAACAGATACAGGAGCAAGTAGCCTGTACTAAGTGGTGCATGGGCCAGGGCCACATCCTCTTTTTTAGATTTTCCTTAGTAGTTAGTCTCCCGTGGGTACAGCTGAGCCTAGTCGAAGAAAATTTCTTCGGTGGCATGACGGACAGTGCCTGGTGAACATCTGCAAGTGGCCCGGATGTTGTGTGCATTGATTTGGCCTAATCAACTGCTCAGAGCTCAACTTCTCCGAATATTCTTCCTTTCCTCTTCAAACATCCTCTAATGTTTCATCGTAGCAACGCGATCACTTTATGAGGTGATTAGCTGGATCTGAAGTCGGAATACGTCACATTTCTCTACTGAGTAACTGGTTTTTTGTATCTGTTTTCGAAAGGCATCCCTTCTCCATTCGGCACCAAGTTCGTTTTAAAGAATCTGCAACTTCTCAGAGGACATGCACGGATTTGGCTGGTGGTGGCTTTTGTCAAAATAACATAACTTTAGTCGGTCCTCTTCAAATTTCTTGAAAATCAAAAACTAGAGATTGCTGAAAAAACTCCACACACTGATAAAACCGCTGCAAATTTCTCTTACAGATGTCAAAAGCAAGTGAGCATAGGATTCCAGCAATAGATTGAATGAGACAAAACTAAAGAGGCTGCTAGCACTAAAAATTCTACATCTTAGCACTTGGAGGCGTGGACTCCTCAGTCTCTTCTGACACTCCAACGACGCGCCATTTTACGCCAGTTTCGGTCACCTTCGCGGCGTGATATATCCTCGTTTCATCGCGATGCCGACGAACATCTAAGCGAGTGCTATGGTCCATGCTTTTGAAGCATGTCTGTAGTCCTTGATTTTTTATCGTGTCTTGTGCATTTAGTAGGGAATTTTCTGAAGCCCCCAGAATACCCAGAATTCCAGAACCGAAGTCTAGGATGCGGCTTTTGAATCGCCTCAAATGAAGCGATGTCGTGACGGCCATTGGAAATCATCCGGACCGGCTGAAGGAGCTGTTCAATCGCGACCAGATATGGGTTGCCTCAGAAACTGCGCATCATTCATAGCGAGTCCACAAAAAATCACTGACTATTAGACTGGTTAAACGGGCAGACGTCTGCGGTTGTTCACAGCACGACTTTCCTACTCCTTATTCTGCTTTTCACACTATTTAAATTCAAGCAAGAAGTAATCGGTAGTAAAACAAGTGACGGCTGGTCGCTCTGATGCGATCCAACGGAAGAAAGAACCCCGGAATTTTTCGTATAGCAGTGCTACAATGCATATTTTTTCTTGTTTTTTTCCTCACTCTGTCCTAGAAAAAACGATTCTATTCTACTCACTCCTTTACAATTCGTACAGACTTGTAAGAAGTGTTATGCGCAAGTTTCCGTGTTGGAGAAATGCGCGAAGGAACTCACCAAAAGTTTTCCACACAGGATACATAGATCACAGCAATCGGCGAAATATCCACGAACAATTGTTACTACTAAGAAGACTAACAGCTCATTGCAGCGCTTCGGTCACCAACGTGCATGCATACCCAGAACCGTCTAAAAAAATTTGGCCTTTCCTACTAACCACACATTATAGTTCTTTCGAGAAATCTTTCTGCTTAAGTCCATGGTTCCAAAAGTTCCTGTACTCATCAATTGCCAAGCACCTCACTTGTCGTCACATTCATTCAAACTCAGCTAGATTCATGAATCCAAAGGTGTGCTGTGCCATGGCCACCTACCCTTCCAAGCAACGTCTCCTCCATTCGTTGACAGTAAAATGACCGGGAAGAATCCATTTAGAAATCTACTCTTGCTTTCGACCATGAGTAGTGGTGTTATAATAAACAAGATTTTCCACGATCAAAGTTGTTTTTTTTTTTACCCGACCAGTTCAATGTATTACATCCTTGACCCTTCCTTCAATGACTACAGTTTGTTTGTTGCTTACATGTTAAGTATCACATTCATTGACGACTACATTAAATCATCGTGATCTCAAATTCATTCATTCATTTTGTATTTAGTTTAAATTTATTTTTCATTTTATTTTATATTATTGCGTGTTTACAGCACGCCAGTTGGTGTATACACCTTCATGAATACGAGTGCAATGTTGAAAATATCGAATAGGTGACAACCAGTGAATGTTTGGGTTATTTTTGCAACTAAGGAGTAGTTCAACTATATCAACACAGTACATAGATGGTTAACTAATGAGTAGTTTCGCTCAGATACTCACCTACCTGTTTCTTATAATGTCTTATTCTATTTCTATTCATAATGTCTTATGATAGAAGAAGAGTTGTTTTGAAGATCTAAAAGTCAAACTCGAATAGACATCCTCAAACTGTCTAGTGTTGAAATTTTCACATTTGAATCCAAGCACCTGATACAATCCATTCCTATAATTATAGGACATCCGCCATTTTGCATCACCGAATATTCCAGAAATCCTGGAATTTTTCCACTGTTGTGATAAGCACCTAAGATAATACAGGTTTACATCCTGTTTCCAAGCCTACTACGACAACGCTAGTTTTTTTTTTGAATCTTTATTTTTCTCCTTTTGTCCTTCATGGCAGTCAACGTGCATATTCACGTTCTAGAAGGTTCATTAGTTGTGCTATCAAATCCGCGAAATCTTGACAATTTGGGGAGCTTCCACACTGGTTTCATATATCCTATCAATCCATCCTGCTCCTTTTAGGAACTCTTGGGACGCTTTCGTATTTCACGTGTTACGAATCCGGACTGCCGCTCTGAACTTTCTAACGGCTCAACGCTAACGGTGGCGTTCTCAGAATTGGCCGAAAAGGATGGTCTTTGGTCCTGCTCTAGAAATACTGTTGGTCATGCTCGTAGGCTACTCCATTAAATTTTTCTTTGTGGGGATTCGAGAAGTTATCGCCTGTGTCTCGTTTAAACTTGCGCATTTGTCGCAATCTGCTTCCCGAAATGATGGTGATCATTTTCAAACTAGACTCCAGTCTCTAATGCCCTTGTCTCTGATCGTCATTAAATAATCAGCAACTCATGAGAAGGAAAGAAAGTACCATTTTTCTAAACTGGTACTGGGCACACTGGTGTATATACTTACTTATTCGCCATGAAAAATCTTATCCACATCGTTTTCGTCGCCGCTCTTCTTATCAATTTTGAAACGATTTGGTGTGCTGAGGAAAGCACTGTCCCAGCCAGTGCAGCAACTGAACATTCTGGAGCAAGCGAAGGTGGATCAACGCTAGAAGGCAGTGGAGAGGCTCAAGCCGGCTCAACAACCGAAAGCGACCTTGAAGGAAGTGGAGCAACACTGGGAGACGAAGCAGCGACCGATGGCGCAACTGGTGACGACGCCAGTGATGATTCTGAACCAGGGGATGCTACTGGCGTCGCCCCTGGCGAAGCAGCGACCAAAGGAGCTAATGGTCACAAAGCGATTGATGATCCTAAACCACGGAATGCTCCTAGCGTCGCCCCTGGCAAAGCAGCGTCCAAAGGAGCTGAAGGGAATGCTCCTGCTAACAAGGCCGATAAAGTTTCTAAAGAAAAAGTCAAAAAAGGGACAGCTACGGAACACACCATCACTGCCTTCCTTATGACATCTGCTACAGCATTCTTTTTGTAGATTAGATAAACTGAAAGAAGTGAGAGAATCATCACAGTGGAAGAAATGTTCAGAAATATTCAGAAAAGCAATGAATCCGATGGCTACATATCAAACTGGCAGACTACAAAATCAATGTAATCCATGGAAACTCTCAAAATTATTAAAGTTCCGTCATTTTGATTTTTATTGTTAATCCTGCGAGTTTGTGAAGGTGTCTCATGACTGCAAGCCAAGCAGAATTTTGAAAGATGAATTTCGAAAAGAGTTGCTATAGTGTGCTTGAAAAGACGGCACCAGGGCCCGGATGCTACACTTAGGCCATAAATGGTAAACATGCTAATGTACCTGCATTCATATTTGCCCTTTACCTGGCTCTCATCAACAAGCTTGCCTTTACATGACGTTGTCTCCATGGGCACTCATGTCATGGGCGTGTGAGATTACTCATACTTCCAATGGTGCATTTGGGCGAAATCTATCCTGAGGCGCTGATCGCAACAGTACGGGTGAAAAATGCCACGGTCTTCGAAGAAGCTGAAGGATGAAATTTGATATGATCCTATAACTTCCGCCGGCCCGCGAAGGATGTACATGCAAAATTTGGTCCCAATCGGTTCACCCTCCGCGATTTCTATTCATTACATACACACATGCATGCAAACTTTCACTTTTGTTTATACAGATTGTAAACGAATTGGAATTACTTAACAATTTCAAAGCTTTGCTAAGGTTTTGCTACGTTCAGATAGTTCCATGCGAACTCTTCTTGGAATACATCCCGATAGCCAAATTTTGACTTCCTTCGGCAAACCGGAGTACTTTCACATGACTCTTCATAGAGGGATCTGCACTATAATTTCACATAATTTCACCTGGCCAGTTTAAATAACTTGGTGTGGGCACTGTTCCGGTGATTTATAATTGAGGGTCGTATTCTGGGCCTAGCAGAATCGATAGCACGCTGTTGGTCAAACGGGATGGTATAGGGAACGCTGTGATAGCTTTGCATTGGTCTATGTTATGTTTCTTCTTGTTGCTCTGGCGCACCTTTGAGAGCATTGAAACAAATAAATAAGGAGGACGATTTATGATCAGTGTCACAAATGGCATTTAACTATTTCGTTACATTTGGCTGGACGCCCCCACCACATCGTTTCCTTGTCAGCCGCTGCATTTCTATACATATTTCTGGTGTTTCGGTGAGGTATCACCCACTACTGTATTTGTGTGGTGATTAATTCGGAAATACGAGTTTTCCTGCTGTACATTATATCACATTTGCTTCATTGCTTTGCTTAACTATGTATTTTCGCTCCGTCTGAGAAATTTTTTAGTTATTAGCACAAAAGCGCCCACCGAATGTTTTTGTTTACAGCACTCCCTTGGATGTTGATTCTGTTACTGCTGATCTATTCCCGCCTGTTAGAGGGAGGTGACCGACCCAACCTCAAATTTCCTCTCGGATCCAGAAGGCTACATGACGACCCCCTTCCTGACCCACTCCCATCTCCATTTGGAAACAAAGTGAAGTTTACCTTTCCAGTGTTTTGACCCGAACATCTCTCACTCTCAATTTCAGGTGTATCTAAAAAACAAACTACTCGACAATCTAAACAGTTTCTTTCCAAATGCTGCCGAATCGCTAGAAATCTTCGGCTCTCACGAGGCCAACCATCGCCGTCAGCCACCGCCTCCAGAGTCGAACTCAATCATCGACCCTGTGTCCGTTCCTGGGCTGCCGAGAGAGCGATTCTTCTCTCCAATCCAGAATCTGCTCCAGAACTCACTCGATCACAACCCCTTCCCAACTCTCGTTCCTACGGAGTCGCCAGCCGCGACGTCGGATACTCCTGTCGTACTACCTCCTCCTCCACCACCACCACCTCCGCCTCCTCCTCCGCCGTCTTTGAAGAAAAGGTAGGAGAATTGCTTCCGTTTTGTTCAGATCAAAGCATATCTGCATTATGCCTCGACGGCTTTTGACAACTATCCACTAGCAAAAGTTGAAATTTCTGTACTTCCTAAAAAAATTTTCGGCGTCACAGAAAAATCTGGTTTTGTATCGGGACTTTTATTTCATCTTACATGCTCATTTATTAGATTCTACTTATTATTCACTTCACGCTTCTACGCTTACCAAAAATATCCACAGAAAATCAAGTTCATGATGATTTCTCCCTTATTTACAAGAACTTTCCGACGATGTTACACCTTCCCGCTGACCTTGCTCTTCCGTGGTCGCACTCGTTGACCACTGATCGTGTAAACACCAACGTAACCTCATTTCTATTGCATCCGGTTCCTTTTTCTTTTGTAATTGAGTTCCGCGATCAACGTAACCTGGCGTAATCCTAGAAATTCAAAAAAAAACCCGTTCTCTTCTGATTTCCAGCTTTGATGGAAAAATGTACAAAGGATTGCAAGAAATACTGAACGGAATTTTCTTTCCATTTTTTACTTAATAATTGTTATCAGCACAATAATTGCCGGAAATACTTAATGGAGATAGTAACATGCTGTGGTCCCTCTTGAGAACAGCAGCCCATGCTGAATCACTGGGATGACGTCATTTTTTGCGGAAACATGAACCTTAGGAGTGAGGCGTACCGAAGTCAAATATTCGGACGAAAACATTTGGAACTGTGGAAAGGGCATCTATCAAACTCGAAATTGAGACCCACAGGGTTTCGCGAAGGCAGTCGCCAGAGATGTTGACAACTTTGACATTAAATGAGTGGGGGCATTTTAGCAACTTATGACAAACTTGGGAAGCGTCCCCTTATATACGAATACAAATCATTCTATAGTTCCAAAACCTTTTCAAAATTTCTTATCGCCTGTGGAACTACGCAAGAGTATCCTTGTTCCGCTGTGACAGTTGCCAGAGGAATAACTTTCTGGCTTAGATAATTACGAAGTAACTCATCAATATCTAAATTCCTGAGGCTAATATGAAATGGCAAACTTCGGAGATTTGTTACGAAATGTCTGGTTTTGAATGAGAAGATTTTGAGTTTTGTTTCTAACATGCAGTATAAATATAAATATAAAAAAAAATTCAAGATGCAGTATAAAATATTCAAATATGCTCCTGCTCCTATGGGCACAGCCTTGCCTCCTTGATGGTGGCTTGATTGCGCCAACAGCTTGGAAATGTGGAAAGCTAGTAGCAATCAAATGGCGAGGAGCGTTTCTAACATCATGTTGAAAATTGAACATTTTCTCCCGCAAGAAGTGAGCTAATCCCTGAATGGAGTTGTGGTCAAATGGAGCAATGTTTGCCCAGTAGGTGAGTGGCAGGTGGGCCCTCATCCCTGCTCCTCTTGCTTAAAGGCAGCACTCACGGAAATTTTCACTCCTGAAATGAGTCGCTTACCATGTAGCCGGCCGCTGGACAATCGCAACAGTAAGTTGAACACCTTGAATGGCCACCTATCTGCGAAGATACTGCCGTGGACACATATGCCACTCTGGACATTAGGGTTCCGTCGCGCCAACTAACGCCTTTGACAGGGTGTGTGCATGTCATTCAGCGGGGGCGTGTCTATGAAATTCGTATCATTTGCAGGGTTCCGTGGCGGGACCCATCACGGAACACTCGTCCGCGCTGTGGACACACATGAAATAACGCCATCTTTTTTTGTATTTTTCGCGTGTTCCACGCTACGTCATCGTTGTCAATGAGTTCATCGTCCCTAAAAACCCCGATATACCGCGAAATCTTCAAAACAAAAATTTCCGTGAGTGCTGCCTTTAAGCAGCGTAGATATGTGAAAAAATAGTCGAAAATTGGCACCCATTTTTGGGGGTCAAACTAGGAGAAAGTCGTTTACCGAACCATTTTCGATTGTCATACTGTTTTGGATACCCAAATATTCTTGGATTATATAGCTTACACCTCGCTGCTTACGCTGACCTGGATTAATTCCAATCCACTTCGGCTTCAATTCATCGATATACAGGTTCATCATAAGGCTCAGTTTGGGGCTTCGTGTCACCTGAGCGGAACTTCCCAAGCGAATATTGTTCAGTGCATTTACTAGCCAAATGTCCCTTAACACTACTCTGATGTTTCCAGCTTTCTCTGCTCTAATGGCTGGAAAATAGAACGTATGTTCCAAAATGACTCGATTTTTCCTCTTTGAGTACTTCGATGAAATTTTAAACAAAAATTTGAAAGCTGATCAAAATCTAATGAAGTGATTCTGAGAGAAAGGAAGGATGTTCCTTTATAATGAAAAGAAAGATGAGAAGTGATCTAGTAAAGCCTCGAAGATATGGACTGTCAAACTGATCGCTCATAAAATCAGACATTTCATGCTTGACGACCTAATAAAATAGCACATGATCAAACACTTGATAAATCATTAGAAACAAAGCCTATATTAAGCAAAATCAATGATCGTGTTCGGGAGCACTCATTGCTCAAATATTTTCTCGGTTTCCAACATTTTTCCAGATTTTCACCTCATTGCTGAGATTTTGAAAAAATTTCCAATTTTTGAAAAAATAAATATTTTGAAATCAAAGTTCGAGTAATTTCATAAGTCGTTCAACTCCAATTTCGATTGGGAATCCGAAAGTGTGCTCAGATCTAGAAAAGCTTCATGTTAAAAGGAGTTACAGTACTGCAACGGTTTTTTGACGATTAATCTGCCGGCGACCGATTAATCCGTCGCCACCCGTTTCTTTTTCGTAAAAGTTACGGGCGGTATTGTATTAGGTCGTCAAGTATGAAATGTCTGATTTTATGAGCGGTCAGTTTGACAGTCCGTATCTTCGAAAATTTACTAGATCTCTTCTCATCTTTATTTTCGTTATGAAGGTACATCCTCTTCCTTTCAAAATCACTTCCTGGGTTTTTGATCAGTTTTCGAATTTTTGTTTGAAAGCATTTCTTGTAGAACTACTCAAAGACGAAAAATCGTGTCGTTTTGGAACATCGGTTCCTTTTTTCAGCTATCAGAGCCGGGGAAGCTGGGAACATCAGGGTAGTGTTAAGGGACATTTGGCTAGTAAATGCACTGAACAGAGTTTGTTTGGGAAGTTCCGCTCAGGGGACATGAAGCTCCAAAGTGATCCTTATGATGAACCTGGATATCGATAAGCTGGAAGCCGTAGCCGAAGCTTGTAGGAGTCAAACTAGGTAAGCGTAAGCAGCAAGGTGTGGCCTTTATCTGTATATATAAAAGTGAAAGTTTGTATGTGTGTGTGTGTGTATGTATGTAATTAATAGAAATCGCGGGGGGTGAACCAATCGGGACCAAATTTTGCATACACATTCTTCGCGCGCCGGCGGAGGTTATAGGCTACTTTGCACCTGGAATTATCGATTGATTTATCGATTATATCGATTTTATTGATTTTTCGTTATTTTTGATCAGGGGTCGGTGGGGACATGTCTTCTGGGGTTCCTCAATACGCTGAATACGAATATGATAACCAATTTGCAGGAAATATTGATTTATTGATTTTATCGATTTTTTTCCATTTTAGCTCGGGGACGGACAAGGACATGTCTTCAGGGGTTCCTCAGTACGCTGAATACGAATATGACAACCATTTTGCACGAAATATTGATTTATCGATTTTATCGACTTTTTCCTATTTTCGCTCGGGGACGAACGAGCACATCTCTACTGGGGTTTCTCAATACGCTGAACACGCATGTGACAACCATTTTGCACAAAATACTGATTTGTTGATTTTATTGATTTTCGGCTTTTCTGCCCAATGGGGCGGTGAAGACATGTCTCCTGGGGTTCCTCGATACGCTGAATATGAATATGACAACCATTTTGTACGAATGCATTGATTCATTGTCACCGAAATAGCTTTGCTAACTTTTCCCCCACAAGTCTGTGGGAAAGGGTCACTTGGCCTGCGCTAATATGCTGATCACCAAAATAATGACGGCTTAACGAATTTATCGGTGATAGTAATTGAGCTCTGCAGTGTGATGTAGCCAGGGTAGTAAAACACCCGAGCGGAGCCGGGTACGGCAGCTAGTAATCCAATAATATTTAGGCACTCGATGCAATATGACCTTTAAAAGTGGTTCGGTAAACGAATTTTTCCCAGTTTGACCCTTAAAAATGGGTGCCAATTTTTGACCATTTTTCACAAATCCACGCTGCTTAAGCCAGACGAGCAGGGGAGAGGACCCACCTGCCAGTCACTGTACTGAGCAAATCTTGCTCTATTTGATCAACACTCCTTTCAGGGATTAGCTCACTTCTTGCTGGAGAAAATGTTCAATTTTCAACATCATGTTGGAAACGCTCTTCCTCACTTGATCGCCCATAGCTTTCCATGCTTCTAAGGTGTTGGAGCAGCCAAGCCATATTTAAGATGGCAAGGCTATGGAGATAGTATAGGAGCATATTCGGATATCTTATACTGCATCTTGCTTTAGAAACAAAACTCAAAATCTTCTCATCCAAAATCAGACATTTCATACTTGACGACCTAATATTTATGAAACTGAGGATATTTCGTGGGCGACGTTCTAGGAAAGTTGGGGATTTCCAAAGGGGACGCCGTAAATGTGTACATGAACCCCAAAAGAGTTAAGAAAAGCTTTCTTATCCATTTTTTACTAGAGAGATTCGAAATGGTGTGAAGCTCGTCATCGTGCAGAGCCTGTGTCTATTACAAACGGCTCCTGAGATTTTCTGGGTACTCATCACTCTGAAAACTACCCTAATGTTAACCATAGGAGGATCGATCGTGAACGAGAATGTTAATTACAATAGAATGCAATGAGTGAATCTCAGACAATTATAGTGTCGCTTAGCAGGTAGCATGAGGCACGTCAGAGAGCCCGTTTAATTAGAGTCTGATGTGGTTATAGTATTTTATCTCTAGAGAAAAATTTTTGGGAAAACAAGATTTTAGTAACGGGGCATAGCTGAAGGGAGCAGCCGGTGCGATGTAAAGCAAAATAGACACCAGGTAGCTTACTCAGTGGCAATAGTTTCGTGAAGGAATGTGTTTCACGAGTGAAAAAGAAAGTAAGTAAAGCAAAGTAAAGCAAAGTGGCGATGCATACCTTCTCCAGCTTGGAATTTGGAGTGCATACAATAGAAGAGACTGCTGAAATTTAGAGTATGATAATGCTGAATATCATATTCCATTTTCAAAAATCGCATTTCCAGATCGGAGGGTCCAATAATATCCAGCAAAGTGTTGGATAGTATCAGAGACTGGCGTAAGCGCCTCTATAGGGCATTCAAGTCGAAAAAACCGAAAGCAGCGGTGCCTCGCATAGTAGAGAGCTCGCTGGCGACTGACACAAGAGCTGCTTCTGGTCAGTTTTTTTCTAATTTATACCTCCATTATCCTGTATCAATTAGGCTGAGCCTACTGAGTTGGGTTGCGTCTTATTTCAGCTAGTCAGATAGTGGATTTCAAGGATCTCACGCCACTGGTGATCGACAAAAACCGGCAGGTGTTGCTGAGCAGAAAGGAAGCAAACTGGGAGAGCAACATGGCTAGCGCAAAGGCGCAGACCTTTGGTAGAGATCCCAATGGAAAGGTGCATTTCGTTAATTTCATTCTAATCCACCGTCGGATTCACGTATTGGGAGACTCCAATGTCTGGGCCCGCTCGCACGCCCCGCACCAGCTGTGTCTTGGCACTCTGTTTGTCTACGCTTCCACATATTCCAATGCCACCACCATTCTTACTCTCGATCTATCCCTTGGTGTGGCGCATGCAAGCGCGTCACGATTAGTGAAATCTCAAGTGTTATTTTCATTCGTTTGTCTCTACTTCTTCTCTATTTCCGCTCATTTCTACAATTCATCCCACTGAACTGACTGTGAGACGAAAGGGAGAGTTGGCTCGCAGGTTTCCCTTGTTATCTCCTCACATTAATCTTCTAGCTACATTTCAGATAGTGCGCCTTTTCGGAACGGAGACCAGCGGGTACAGATCGGCCCCACAAGGAGACAGCCCTCCCGATCAACTTTCAAAGTGACTTTTCCAACGAATTTCCTTTCCTTTTTCATATTGTCTGTTCATTCCATACACTTTCCAATTCTTCTCTTTGTCTCATTCCTTTACAGCGACTATTTGCCTGTCTCCCCCATCTCCTCGAACAGAAAGGCCTACCGAACCCCTGGCGGTCGAAACGTCGTCTACATACCTGCTCCGCCAACCCTTGCTGCACTCCCTTCCTCGCCGGTAGATCAGCGTCCATCACACATTTCAATTTATGAAGTAACTGTGAGCATTGAAGACTCACAGCAAGTGTTTTCTACTGCCTATTGTTCTCATGACATCGCACTCTAGGTTTCTCAACTGTGAGCTCTGTTCAGGTCACGGCACCACCACCGACATTACCTTCTCTTATCACCTTCCCATTCCCACAGAATACTCCCGGATTTCCTGAGCAACAGTATACCACTACTCCGATGTACAACCAACCGTTCAACAGTTATACCAACGCCCCTGCTCCTAATTTTGCTGGCGCTAACTTCAATTTGCCGGCTCAGCAGCCAATCGAACTGCCGACCATAGCGCCAAACTATGCTTCGCAAAATGGAGACAATGACATGGATGGTGGATTCGAAGACGACAACTTCCAACAACAGGGTGAAACCATGAACACTGTGAGTTGGATTTCTGTTCGCAACTGAATCAATGAATTCTCTGAACAACCCTGGACAGCACAAGAGTTATTTGTACTAGATGCGTGCGTCTACATATATGATGAAGAGTAGGACCAGTCGCAGCCAGCCCTGGCGCGGTTCAGACGCAGGTCAGATGCATCGGCATCGCAGGCATTCGCAGCGGCCGCGCGGTAGATTCGTCAAGGATGTGCATGCCGCGCTGACCAGCCTTCATAGAAAATCCTTCGCAAACAGAGCCTCTTTGCGCCGATATGCTCTTTAAATTCCTGGAATGTGATTTTAGTGTTTCTGGAAGATTCGGTGCAGTTCGCCAAGTCAATCGACGCTGAGGCGTCTTCTGTTATGTCAGACAGTGAAATTCCACCTCGCGATACTTTACTCGCGACTGACGCACACATCTCTTATAAATTGCCACAGAGATGTTGACGTTGTCGCCTGCACATCCGATTAACGGGCACCTATTATCTGAGCGCTTCGCATACGTGTCGAAAATGGTGGGGAACCCATGGAAAATCTCAATGTTTTCGCTATATTTATCGATCGCAGGCCACATCTTGACTATGAAGCTGGAGTTTCTAATGACCTGTAATGTTTTCCATCCTGAAGCTATGTTGCGCATCTGGGCGAAAATAAGAGCTATGAATTGCATCCAGAGAAATGCGCTCAGATACTCAGACGGCTTTGCTGCGTCAAGGCAAGAAGAATTTTATGAAACCAATAAACCTAGTATGACATAGCACTACGAGAAAAACAAAAGGAAGGGAAGGAAAGAAAGGAAAGGAAAACAAAGGAAAAGGAGCAGAAAAGAAAAAGAAGGAATTTTGATTTCCGTTTCGTACTGTGCCATTATACGGAAGTTGAGCAAAAAGCATAGGGTTTCCCCCAATGCTCATCAGTAAAGAGACGAAGTCCTAAGCTATACCTACCACTGGAGAAGAAGAAGAAACATTGAAACACTCCCTGATGTATGGGCCCTTTGCGTATCCAAGAGGGGTCATGCACTATGAGAATAATACAGCAACAATTAATTATAGAATTTAGAAAAATCATTCTTCAAACATGGGTAATTGAAGCTAACCTTTTGAAAACTACTTTAGGTGCTATAAGGTTATTTCCACAGAATACATGTGTTCGTAAGGCTGTAGGCTTACGAATGAAGAAGTGCAGGATATAAGAAAAGCATTTCCATGCAGAAAATGTGACTTTTGCGTAGATTATCCCCGTTCACTACACAAAAATATATATATATAACTCAATCTACTTCATTTTCAAAATCCTTTCGTTTTCATAGCACTTTTCGTAACTAAAATTTCGTTGGTCTACTCGCTCTATGTGTAATTACACTGACCGCGCTTGCTAATCAGAAGCCCCACAGGCAAACTCTCGGGCAAATGTAGCCTTCTTTTCAGTGCACCGGTGAGATTATGTGTTTGAACAGCCAAACCATAAATGAAGACAAGTGCAACAGCGTGCGACTACGAACAATTATTCAAAATGTAGGTTTCTTCCTCTCTTTTTCTCTCTTTCCTCTACAACTCTTTCTTCAACCTCTAGCAAATGAAGCAACTTGGAATTCTCATACTTGAAAGTGATGTTAACAGAATATCGTCCCGAACGATGCAGAGGCTTCGAAGCGGGCGGTGCAGTCGGCGGCAGAATCGGAGACGGGGCAGTATTTCGACGCTGTTTGCGGCACAGGCTTCTTCAGCTATATAGGTAAGGAGGTGCAGCTTGAAAGGGGCATAAGTAATTCCAAGATCCGCCTCATGGGGACCTTTGCACTCACAGTGGAACATGGGAGAAACATTTTGCGCTTCGGGTGAACAGGAAACTTAATACCTTTTTGCGAAATGTTCGTGAATTTTGCCGGAAAAAAATTTCTCTTCACAACCAAAGGTCATGAAATTCCAACACTCCGATACATTTAAGAACTTACGAAAGAAGAAATCTGAGATCATTGGAGTCATCAAAGTGCAGAATGGAAATTTTCTGAACACCTTGAATCACATGAAATTTCCAGAGCAAAAGCGTATCTGCCGCAAGTCCAAAACGATATTCTATTAGCCTAAGTTTTGGCCAACACAATATATCAAAGGGATGCGCAATACCTCATTTTCAAAAGAATATTTCTCTGTTAAATGTGAGAGGATGAGTGCTTGCACGCCTCTTCAGTAGAGTTCACTTCTAACAATAAGTTTCTTCACTACTACTAAGTTGTGGCCTTTATTTTTGTGAGAACCTATAAACTCACGATTGAGACATGCACGCCCGTGCAAAACACGGCCTTTTAAAACCAATAGTTCTATATCAGCACTGGTCAAATCCGTACAAAACCCATGCATAACCACGCAAAACCCATTTATTTCCAGATCCTATGCAAGTCCGATGCAAAACCCACGAAGAATCCACGATTTTCTCAATCTCACGTAGAACCCATGCATACCGAAGCAAAACACAGTTCCTAGGTTTCCTGAGTTCGAGCCAGCACGACAATGGGCACGAAAGAGTTTCAAAAGTTACTCGCGACTAGAACTCAGGAGACCTAAAAACTGCGTTTTGCTTCGGTACGCATGGGAAACTGCATTTCGTGGGTGTTGCATTGAATTCGGAGATGCATGGGTTTTGCATGGGTGTACGTATATAGGCTTTGCATCGATTAGTCCATTGCAGGTCCAGAACTACTGATCCTAAAGAAGTGTTTTGCACGAGCATGCACGTGTTAATCGTGGGATTTGCATCTTTCAATCTCATGCAGAACACGGTTCTCGGGTTTCTTTTGAAACCACTAACTTGCGTCATTTCAGCTCACACAGACGAGTTCTGCCTGGCGTCAGTGGCCGGCGTGAACTGCTATGTCTTCTCCCCTGTATGCGGCGACACATCGACAATGGCGTTCGCGAAAGTGCGGAAGGCCAGAAGGAGGGTCTACCTCAATCGAAACTGAGGACGCTGCACATGAATTTCCTTCGCAAGAGTTTTATTGGGGAATCAGCACATTCCATTCTTTCACCTAGTCTTTCTGTAAATTAGGTCCTAGAGCACCTTATTTATTTTCAACATAGCCGGGTAACGTGGAAAGCTACCACAAAATTGAATGAATATGCTGTAAGTATGGAAGCAATAAATTATTTATTTTAGATCCACTTGTGATTCTTCATGTAGAGGATACATTCGGGGCTTTCTATTAAAAAGCAACAGATACTCGCATAAATTGCTGCATTCCAGCGGGATGCAACAAATGCAATAAATTGTTAAATAAAAGTGGCATCACACGCAGATCTCCACTACTGGGATCAATGTGGATACAGAAATTATTTTCTAGTGTTTTAAGAATAATTATTCGGTGATACTGAGTTATTCTGTGGCATCCTGAGAGGGTCAGCGTATGTTGTGGGTATTATTCAGGGCGGTGCATAATTAATGCGGCTTTTCTCGCATCTTCTCTTCTCATTAAAAACTGATGCTTTCTAAGTGATTTTTCGTGAATACGATCTTTTTCACTTATGGAAGGTGCCATAAAAATTGTATCCACATCCAATATCATATGCTCCATGTATGTATCACTTCGGGAAAGATTTGAATGCAGCGCAGTTTTGTGATCTCTGCGAGCCTTTTGGCGAAGGAACAACAAAGCCAAGTTAAAAGATAATTCATATTCCTGACATATAAACCCCACAGATGAAAGAAGATTAGGAGATCTGAATCCTCAAAACTTGGTCGTCGAGCTCTTCTTTCTTTATTTTTCTGGGACGTTGTACCGCTCTGTTCCTACAACTTGTAGTTTTTTGAGTTGCCTTTCCTGGTTGTCCTTTAACCAAGATTCCGTTAAGATCGCGAAATGACTGTGCTGCTTTCCAACCTTTCCAGAATTGGAAAGCATACAATGACAAGTGTGTTCAGGATTTTCCATAGCACCTTCACTAGGTAAAAAAGAAGATTACTTACATGGAAAAACGCTTCAAGCGGCGTTGATATTTTATCAAGAAAAGGAGTCACGAATAAAAAACCGCATCAATTGTGCACCAACCTAATAGGGTGCAGACATTCCTCAGGATATCGTCTTTGATGAGATTTGTCCTGGACGTTATACATAGGGCTCGATCTGTGTCCAATTCACTTTATTCCACCAGATAAATGTGCTCGCATGGATATTTTAATGTGTTTTGTTGGATGTTCTGCCATAAACTGCGAATTCATCGATATGATCCGTGTATCCATTCGTTACCTATGATAACCTCATCGAGTTGGTGAAGATCTAGCTTCATCCTCAATTCATGTTGTCTCTCACCAACTCCACATCTATATTCAGGTATGCAGGCGGATAAATTGTAATGAATAGCGGGCTGGATAAAAACCGTTGGGAACGTATGCATAACATCGTTGTTTGTCCGCTCAAAGTCAGCTATGTTGTATGAGCACGCGCGAATAAAGTTCATCATCTAAGAGGTCGTTAAATATCTTTTGTAGCCCTCATACATCTCTCCAGCAGACATCCTCTCAATATTGCTAACTGTTCATGAAAGTGGCAAAACACGCAGCCTGCATGAATCAATTAATTAATCAATCAATAAATCATGAATCAGTCAACCTTTCTAATGATATTTGGTCATAACCAAATATTAGTAGGAGAACATTTCAAGAACCTTTTTTCCTAACATAGAAAGTCTCATTTTCCTGTGTAGAAGAGGACAAATTTATCTTAGGTAAGTAGAAAATACCAGTGAAACCGGTAAAAAGGGAAGATCAACATAAGAATCAAAGCATTATGTGCAGGAGCGTCAAGATGAATAGTAAATGTGCTAAGGAAGGAAAAAAATAATGGGATTTAGTTCCTTACATTTGCACTTTTCTCAACTACGAGGAAATGCCTTCTATAATACTTTCACTTTTCCTCTGCTCCATAAAGTTATATAAAAGGCGCGCGAGGGCAGATGTTGTTCAGCGACGCGCAACTAATTGCATTTAGTAATGCACGCGAATATCGAAACTGTGATAAGACCCATAGTCTTTAGCGAAGAACTGAAACGCAAAGGGTAACAAGAGCGTTGTGACCTTCGAGAACAGCATAAAACTGCGGCGGTGATGCGGATGGCAAGACAGTTGTGCCCGCCATGGGAACACAGACGCTGGTTGGAGCGGTCGCTGGGATCACGGCACTCGCAGTGATCGGCTCAATTGTGGCAGTCGTCTACATCGTGAACGACATCAACAACTTCTACGATGACGCCATCGAGGATCTGAAAGAGTTCAAGGCAAGTGGCATTGTATAGCCTCGCCCCCTTTTTCGTTCAAAATCTGTCAAGAGTCCTCTCAAAACCACCAATTTAGGATCTGGCCAACTCTGCCTGGCACGAAATGATGCCGTCGCCAGACCAGCTTATTCGTGACAGACGACATGCCCGACATGGGCTGAAGCATCGCCGAGGTGCTGGAGGCTCTAGCTGCAACTGTGGAGCTCAGCCAAACAATTGTCCTCCTGGTCCACCTGGTCCGCCAGGTCAGCCAGGTGCTCCTGGAGAGGATGGAACGCCTGGAGAACCAGGGAAGACAGGCAACACTGGACCATACGGCGGCAGCGACCAAGGCAGCGGTTGCGTTAAGTGCCCAGCTGGGCCTCCCGGTCAACCTGGAGCTGACGGACCTCCTGGTCCTCCTGGTCCCTCCGGAAATCCAGGAGCACCTGGAGGAGGAGGATCTAATGCCGGCCCACCAGGCCCACCCGGACCACCTGGAGACGCCGGAAACCCCGGCACCCCTGGTCAGCCTGGATCACCTGGTCAGCCAGGAGCACCTGGAAAATCCGAGAAAGGAAAGCCTGGACCTCCCGGCCCACCTGGGCCTGCTGGAGGGCCCGGACAACCTGGGCAAGATGGAGGTGCTGGAAATGGCGGAGCACCAGGCTCTCCTGGACCTGCTGGTCCCGCTGGGAATCCAGGAGCACCTGGGTCTGACGGCCAGCCCGGCCAGCCTGGAGGTCCTGGAGAACCTGGTGGTGATGCTGAATACTGCCCCTGTCCTCCTAGGAACGGCTCGCCAGTACAGTCCGACACTCCTTCCACATCATACAAACAGTGAGTTTGCTATGACTTCACTTTTTCTTACATATTTTAGGAAAATCTTCTAAAAGTGGACAAATGCAAACGTGAGCATTTAGGGCTCCTGGAGGTTACCGTAAGGCTGCTAGAAGAGTTGCAAGAAAGCGCGTGGCTCGTCGTCCCCATGGCGTCTCCAGAAGAATCGTCAAAGCTTAGGAAGGCTTGCGAATCACTGTTCAAACTCAATAAAAATCATTCTCTTCAATCTAGACGCGTGTGAGTACACATAACAACGTAGCAGTAAAAAGCAACTCCCAAGCAGCATTGTGGGCTGCACAAGCCTTGTTCAAAGAAATTGTATTTCCTGTACAGGTGTAATTGTTCCCAGGAAAAGCGATCATTTTAACTTAAGGACGAGTTTTGGGTATGGCATATGTGCTTACTCTGCTGCTACGAAAGGTAGTGATCGCTTAGGTACTACTTTTTCGCTGTTCTCAGCAGAACCTCGACATTGAAGGATGATTCAGCCACACCAAGTCGGCATTGCGTTCTCTAGTGATATTACAGAGTGGAGCAAAGCACAGGACGTGGTAACAACGTGCGAGCTTTCACTTCATCAAATTATTTTGGGATTTTACCTTTCCTTGAGATTAAATTTGTCGGTTTATTAGTCCTGTTTTTGCACTGCCGTTCTTCCATTCTTTGCTTACCGCCACTGCGAAACTAACATTCATTTTTGAAGCAGTACAGCTCCGACGCATTGCGATTTCAAATGTACAGTTGACAGCCCCGAATGAATGAGCTGCACAAGCATTCGAAAGTGTGAATAGGAGGGAACAATTTTTGATGGAAGTGCAGATGTAATGTTCGTAACAGTTTACAAGAGAACCAATATCGTGCAAAGATTCCGAAGATATTGAGAGCACTTTTTAAAACCCGCGAATGTCATTGGATCCTTCTGGTTTCTCGGTTTCGGGAGATGGGTGTTATCAAAATTTCGTGGGAATGCAAGATTAGTGGTTCTCTCTCCAAAATTGCTAACTCGAACTTCATTAGGCTTGGAATGAGTGTTGTGGCATCGCTTATGCATAGCTATCAACGAAATTAGCAGAGGTCTCAGCCTCTACACATACACACCTACGTAGCAGCTGATGAATATTACCTTGGAATCAGGTGTTTCTTCATGTTTATTGTTAAGTAGTGGTCACAAGTTTCATATACGCGGAAAATTGTAGATAGGTTTAAAGAAGTGAAAGTGTGATTTTTGGTTGAGTGATTGCACATGTAGTAATGAAGTGTATATCTATTCAAAAAAAAAATTCAGCGAGATCCGTGAACATCTGGACGTTGCTAAGCTTCACTTCATATTCCGAGTACAGCCATTATCTCTTTCTACCGGGAAGAAGCCCAAACTTGCTTAATTAAGCGAAGCAGACCTAGCATTTCTTTCGCCATTGAATCATGTATGATTCTGCTTCTCATCGTTTGTTTCGCTTCAAGAACACACTAAAGAAACGGTGTAATCTCAAGTTTTAGCTTTACTTTGCTTTAGTTCGAAGCCTTTGTTTGAGATTGATTGAGAATGGAAGAAGGTGTGTACTATACTTGCACATTTTTGAGAAAATTTCGAATATTCGAATAATCGAATATATTCAAAAATTGACTTTTTCGAATATTCGAATTTTCGAATATATTCGAAAATCGGGTTTTTCGAATATTCGAATTTCGAATAATTATTCGAATAAATTATTCGAATAAATCATTCGAATGGAGGTCCTAGATTGAAATCTTAGATAGACTCGAGACTCTAGCAATCCGTAACACCTTTTGCTGCCACCTTCAAATTTATTGTCGCAAAAAACCGGCAAGAGACCATCATGTAATCCAAACAAATCAACTCAAGAACCAAAATTTCAAGTGAGCTCAACTAATCCAAGCAAATGAATCCAGAAAACGAATTAAAAGTTAAATTTTGAAAAGAACTGAGAATCAACAAAAGCAAAAGCAAAGTATTGGGTGTTGCTATAGGTCTTTGCGCATTTTTTTTTCAGTTGCAGTTTCCACCGCTCAGAGTGAGCGTCGATGACGGTGCGTTTTTTGCGCACTCGGAAAGCACGCGGCCCAGTTTTCTTGATAGTTGACATCAGATCTGATTGAAAAACTACCATGAATACTCTGATCTGCCATTGCAGCGGCGACTCCAGCGGAGGCGAGCGGCTGCGCGACATGCCACATCCGCGAAAAACGCACTGCCATCGACTCTCACTGTTTTTTTTTCATCTTTTGGCTATGAGACATAACGATTCGAAAGCGCTAGCCTTGCTCTACAAGAATGCTACAACCGATTCTTCTTGAACAATTTGCTCTAGGTTCGGCACTACGAGATTGAGCGTTGAGTGCATGAAAACAGCTTTATCGACACTGCTCTTCTTAGCATTCAGTGAGAATGTTCAAAAGACCACCAAAACTCCTCAAACTACTTATGCAAGTTGTGTTTGAAACAGTCAATCATCGGCTGCCTCATAACAAAAGACATATTTTTCTCGAAGATGCCATCACGATCAGCCAAATTTCTTCCATGAAGGCGTGGGGATAACATGAGAGGAATTGCATGGTCTAGACTGGCACCGCTTTTCTCAGAGGCACTATTCAAATGGAGTAAGCCGTCTACTCAGACAATCCAATCGGATCGGCTCAAAAATCCTGCCCGTTGGTAACCTCTGGTGCCACTCGACCAAGTTCATCAAAGCTGCATTCCGAGAATTTGGCTCATAGTGTTCCTTCACGTTTAAGTTCCAGCGAACCTACGCGTTGGCGCAGCATCGCTTGCTTTCTGTTCCTTTTAAATTTAGAGAGAAAACGATGTCTTTTTTCAACTTGGCATTTTCCTCCCTAAGCGTGAAAACTTGGTAAGTTAACATCATTGGAAGACCTCATGATGACAGAAATGCAGAAAAAGAAAAGCGCTCTCGTACGATTGTAAGCATTTTGTGAAAGAATGGTAGTGGTACGGGAAAAAATTGCGACCGGAAGAAAGCGCAAGGACTTATGTCAACATCCAATAATCCTCTCCAAACTCTTCATTGAGAGCGCAATGGATGACTAAAAGGTATTGCAAGTTGCCCGAAAGGAAATCGCCGTAGGACTACTCTGTACACTAGGATGCCTTCTTCCGATACAAAACTAAGCCAGCACAAGGCAAATGTGTCCGATCCATTTCGTGTGATTAGAATATCGAATATTCGGGTGACGCATTCGAATAATGGGGGTTTCGAATATTCGAATAATCGAATATATTCGAATGTTGACTTTTTCGAATATCCGAATTTCGAATATATTCGAAAAACGAAAATTTCGGATATTCGAATTTTCGAATGATTCGATTCGAATGATTTATTCGAACAACCGAATAATTATTCGATTCGGTTGCAAGTATAGTGTGTACAGAGTGCGGCCTATGTTCCCGGACAAGAACTTTTCTTTATATCTCATGTGAGAGCGATCCAACCAAAGCGATTTTTATTACAATAGCATTAACTAGGGCACTTAAAAACATGTTACTACTGATGTCCAAACTTATTAGTTTTAGAACCATTACAAGCCTACAAGCACCTTGCCGAATTTCGTGAAAAGGCCGTGATGCATTTGATAGCGATTTTACCTGAGAAATGAATCAGCGGAAGTTTTGGAGGATCGACAAATTCTGTAGAATTCAGAGAAGATATGTTTGGCGAGTATATCTTCTCTCCCTAATAGAGCAGCTTTCTGCCAATCGTGCAAAAGTGGATTCGTCTTCTTAGTCTGGCACTCATGTCTCGGAACCTGTAGAGACGTTAGGCGCAGGGGGTGCCTGGGATGGGAAACTCGAATGTTAGGCCTAGTGGGCCTCGCGGTCAAAAGTATGGAATCAAAATTTCTTGTCCGAGAACATAAGCCGCACCCTGTATATACCAAAGTGCTTGAGAAGATGAAAATAGCGTTTATGATGTCTAGCTTTTTTTTCGCTCAACCTCGTGATGCAATTTGGTGTTCGTGACATAGCTGTTCATGAACGCCATTTTTTGAGCAGATTGTTCCAAAATTGATCGGGGCGAGGCAAAGAATACGTTTTTCATGCTAAAATGTTGCGTGATCGTGTGGTCCAAAATGATGCATAGATTTATGAGAACCTATGTAATCGATTACCACTTGTTAGAAGCCTTCAAAAATCCCAAAACGGAACTTTATGCTACAAATTAGTAGTTGGGTAAACGTTCACACTTTCGTTTGGAAAAGTTGTCGTTTACTTCCCTTTCTGTGAGTTGACAGATCTAATTGAAATTGTTTCTGTGGAGATGTACACTACGCCAATAATCATCCAGCCGGAACTCTCACTTTTGCTTTCGTAAGTCTTCTACTTTTGTAAAACCTTCCCCGATTTTCCTCGTTTAAACCTCGTTGGAGGGAATGACAGGGAACCAGGGGTGTGCGGAATTTTTCCGTTTTTCGTTTTCCTTTTTTAGCCCATTTTTGGGCTTCCGTCCTACGTTTTATTTTATACGGATTTTTGGCGGAAATCACGGAGGGAAAGGAGTCGTTTTTCCGGCGTATTTCATTATTTTGAAGAGGGTTCATGTGTTTCGATCATGCATTTGCGGAAGTAAAATTTTAAATCCCGTAAAACGGAACACGGAAGGCCAAAAATGGTCAGAAAACGGAAAACGGAAAATTCTGCCCAAGCATAGGTTTGTGACCAAAAGTCATCTTCAACATAGGATTTTCTAGGTACATACAGGAAGCTCCAAATGTCCGCAGTCAAGAGGGGCGTGGCCACGGCGCGGCTCCTTGACCAGACACAGGCGCTCTCTATGCTGCCTCTGGCTTCTCTGACCCTGCAGACAACCGCGGTGGCAGCATGCAGAGCGCCTGTGTTTCTGCCTAAGGCCGCGTCGTGACCGCGCCCCTCTTGACTGCGGACATTTGGGGCTTCCTGTATCTTCTTCATGAGCCTAGGTGATGACGCTTTCAAGTAATTAAGTAACTTCAAGTCTATTGATGGTGCTTACTTCAAACGCCTAGTGTATAGGTAGATCAAGGAGTATTTTACCTAGTTACGAGAGATTATCAGAGTTATATAATCAATAACCATCTTTCTCACTGAGTGTTTAAGTAGAAGAGAAGCTGTGAAGTGTGAAAAGTGCGACTTCTTTGCTTCACTTCGGAGCAGACCCTTTCTGCAAAAATTAAGACAAAAAGGTAGCTATGGTAGTCAATACGTTTGGAATCTGAGGAGGACCACATTCACAAAGGATCCCGTAAGAGTGAGTTAGCGATGGAGGGAGGAGAAGAACAGCGTGTGGGGAACGCGAAACACAAGCAGTGCAAATATTACGCAAAATATCAAGCGCTAACGGCGCAAGATCACAACTTCATAGAAATTTTATATCAGTTCATCCCACATTTCTGTGAAACCTCGTTCTTTTTGTTTTGAGAACGTCGGAGAGAGCAGGGCTTTTGTATGGCATATTTGTATCAATATTTGGAACATTTATGAAGACGAGCAAAATAGCGACGGGACGTTTACACTGCAGCTGAGACAAAAAAGTCGAACAGAATAGTTCAACTTTCATAAATGGCGTTTGGACGTAAATTTTGGCGCCAATGTTGTGGACTTGTGCACACTGCGCATCGAAACACGTGAACCCTTCGGGAAACAACAATTATTCTCCCTCCATAATATTCCGGAATTTCCGTTTTCCGGGCCCAAAACCTGTAAAACGTACGCTCCGCCGCGATTTTGCTTGTCTTCATCATGGTTTGAAATATGTATGCCGTACGTGTGTCCTACTCTCCTCGAAATTCACAAAAAAAAACAAGGTTCAATAGAGATGTGGGGTGAACTGATACAAAATTTCCATGGAAGTGTGACGTGCCGTGGTAAGAACATCAAACATTCTTGCGAAGCAACGGATGATGTAGGCTCTTATTAAACTTGACAAAAGCATAAGGCTACATTGTAATTGTCACTGTTTTAATCAGACGGTGATCCCCAGCTAAACACTGGCGCCGTTGGAGCCTGATGTCTTGCGCAATGTTTCGGCTGCTTGTATGCTGTTCTTCTCCTGCTTCCTCCATCGCTGGCTCCAACGGGATCCTTTGATACTTATTCATTATATAACTCTGATCTGATAATCTCTCTTAACTAGGTAAAGGATAAATTGTATATATATATATATATATATATATATATATATATATATATATATTCTAGGCATTTGAAGAAAGCATCATCAATAGACTTGAAGCTACTTAATAACTTGAAAGGGTCACCACTTATGCTCATGAACAAGATGCCAAGAATTTCAATGTCTCAGATGACTTTTGGTCACAAATCTATGCTAGGGCAAAATTTTCCGTTTTCCGCACGTTTCTGTCCTTCAGTTTCCGTTTTACATTTCACGGGATTTAAAATTTTACTTCCGCACATGCCAGCAGGGAACCGACGCCTGTTAGTGCAAGCCTAATGAAGTTCGAGTTAGCAATTTTGGAGAGAGAACCACTAATCATGCATTCCCACGAAATTTTGATAACACCCATCTCCCGAAACCGAGAAACCAGAAGGATCCAATAACATTCGCGGGTTTTAAAAAGTGCTCTCAATATCTTCGGAATCTTTGCACGATATTGGTTCTCTTGTAAACTGTTACGAACATTAAATCTGCACTTCCATCAAAAATTGTTCCCTCCTATTCACACTTTCGAATGCTTGTGCAGCTCATTCATTCGGGGCTGTCAACTACACATTTGAAATCGCAATGCGTCAGAGCTGTACTGCTTCAAAAATGAATGTTAGTTTCGCAGTGGCGGTAAGCAAAGAATGGAAGAATGGCAGTGCAAAAACAGAACTAATAAACCGACAAATTTAATCTCAAGGAAAGGTAAAATCCCGAAATAATTTGATGAAGTGAAAGCTCGCACGTTGTTACCACGCCCTGTGCTTTGCTCTCCTCTGTAATATCACTAGAGAGCGCAATGCCGACTTGGTGTGGCTGAATCATCCTTCAATGTCGAGGTCCTGCTGAGAACAGCGAAAAAGTAGTACCTAAGCGATCATTACCTTTCGTAGCAGCAGAGTAAGCACATATGCCATACCCAAAACTCGTCCTTAAGTTAAAATGATCTCTTTCCCTGGGAACAATTACACCTGTACAGGAAATACAATTTCTTTGAACAAGGCTTGTGCAGCCCACAATGCTGCTTGGGAGTTGCTTTTTACTGCTACGTTGTTATGTGTACTCACACGCATCTAGATTGAAAAGAATGATTTTTATTGAGTTTGAACAGTGATTCGCAAGCCTTCCTAAGCTTTGACGATTCTTCTGGAGACGCCATGGGGACGACGAGCCACGCGCTTTCTTGCAACTCTTCTAGCAGCCTTACGGTAACCTCCAGGAGCCCTAAATGCTCACGTTTGCATTTGTCCACTTTTAGAAGATTTTCCTAAAATATGTAAGAAAAAGTGAAGTCATAGCAAACTCACTGGTTGTTTGATGTGGAGGGAGTGTCGGACTGTACTGGCGAGCCGTTCCTAGGAGGACAGGGGCAGTATTCAGCATCACCACCAGGTTCTCCAGGACCTCCAGGCTGGCCGGGCTGGCCGTCAGACCCAGGTGCTCCTGGATTCCCAGCGGGACCAGCAGGTCCAGGAGAGCCTGGTGCTCCGCCATTTCCAGCACCTCCATCTTGCCCAGGTTGTCCGGGCCCTCCAGCAGGCCCAGGTGGGCCGGGAGGTCCAGGCTTTCCTTTCTCGGATTTTCCAGGTGCTCCTGGCTGACCAGGTGATCCAGGCTGACCAGGGGTGCCGGGGTTTCCGGCGTCTCCAGGTGGTCCGGGTGGGCCTGGTGGGCCGGCATTAGATCCTCCTCCTCCAGGTGCTCCTGGATTTCCGGAGGGACCAGGAGGACCAGGAGGTCCGTCAGCTCCAGGTTGACCGGGAGGCCCAGCTGGGCACTTAACGCAACCGCTGCCTTGGTCGCTGCCGCCGTATGGTCCAGTGTTGCCTGTCTTCCCTGGTTCTCCAGGCGTTCCATCCTCTCCAGGAGCACCTGGCTGACCTGGCGGACCAGGTGGACCAGGAGGACAATTGTTTGGCTGAGCTCCACAGTTGCAGCTAGAGCCTCCAGCACCTCGGCGATGCTTCAGCCCATGTCGAGCATGTCGTCTGTCACGAATAAACTGGTCTGGCGCCGGCATCATTTCGTGCCAGGCAGAGTTGGCCAGATCCTAAATTGGTGGTTTTGAGAGGACTCTTGACAGATTTTGAACGAAAAAGGGGGCGAGGCTATACAATGCCACTTACCTTGAACTCTTTCAGATCCTCGATGGCGTCATCGTAGAAGTTGTTGATGTCGTTCACGATGTAGACGACTGCCACAATTGAGCCGATCACTGCGAGTGCCGTGATCCCAGCGACCGCTCCGACCAGCGTCTGTGTTCCCATTGCGGACACAACTGTCTTGCCATCCGCATCACCGCCGCAGTTTTATGCTGTTCTCGAAGGTCACAACACTCTTGTTACCCCGTATTCAGTTTCAGTTTCTGATCTGTGTTTCTCGCAACATTTTCAGTTTTCGCGTTTCGTACTTGCCACCGAATCACATTGTACTGTTACTTTGTCAGTATCATCAGGCCGATAGCATTCCCTAAAAAACCGCATCTCAATCGCTAGCACGGTTTAGTTGGAATTTCTCATATTCACACGAAAATATTCGATAATTCTTGCAGATCTTGTTAGGTGGTGCGCGGACGCCACAAATTTTTCGAGAAAAGCATTCAGCAAGCACCAAGCTTTCCACTTCATAACGTACATAGTTCTCGTCGAAACAAATGATAGCCGGCAAATCATCCCACTCTAACTTTCATGGAAACTTCAAGTTACTACTTTCGTCCATTTTTTTACAAGGAGAGTTTTGTCAGTTTAGGTTAGTGGGCATGAGAGGTTTTCGTTACTTTCATCCCGCGAGAACTGCTTGTGCTGATCTTTGGCATTTATGTGGGTCGCTTCGTTTCGGCAGCTAATGGCTTTTCTTTGAGCAGCTGTTTCAGGGAACTGTTAAAAAAGTCGGGCTTCACCTAGGGAAGATCGATTCGAGTGAAAGCAAATGCACTGAGATGAAAGCCTGTTTCTTGATGAGGCGATGATATCCGTAGTGAGCGATTTGATCCGAAATGTCACTTGAAATGCATATGATGGCTATTAACGGGAGTGTTTCATCAAATTACGGACGAAGATGGACCCACTCCTCATCATTTTCACCATAATCAGACCCAGACGCACCTATCACACTACTGCGAACTCATCTGGGAAACCTGTCAATTAGGGTTAAAATGAAAATTTGCACCCTTTTGGTTCATAACTCGACCCATTGAACATAACATGTAGTTAGATTTCTCCTATAATGGCTGGATCACATGCATAAACACACATAAAATATTAACCAATACTAAACAAGTATAATGATATAAATCGCTATCATTCAAATTGCTAAAAAAATAGTAATTTTTAGATCCACACGAATTCGGTAGTAAAAGGAATTTTCGCGAGCTAGGTTTTCGTGGAGTTCTTGTACAACTCCCATCAGAGCGAAACGTTTTCGGAATTTTAAGGACTATGTGACGCGAAAGAATGTCCCACACCTACCCTTACCTCGCAATCTCCACACTTTTGCAGCTGCCACTAAAAATCCCAAGAAGATCGCTAGTCACTTTGACCCTGCCGACTTACTGGGCGTCGAACGCGGAAGAACCTGTAGCTTTTTGCCGTCAGTTCCTCTAGTTCGCATTTTAGAACCCTCTAAGCAGCCCAATGAGCTTAACAGATGATGATAAGCAGTTTGATGTAGAAATTATTCTAAAACCTGCAATTTTCATCGCGATCGAAATCGTGGATTTTCGATGTAATCAATCCATTAGTCTTTCAAATAACCACATGTCGAGGAAGAGTACAATAAGCTGCTTTGTCTTTAAAGGCAGTGTGTCACCCCATTTCGTTGGCTGAAAATACCAACAGATTCTAGACCTCCTCGCCAAGCTAATCCCAAAGATGTACGTCAAAGCTCATAAAAATGACGAAAACCCCGCTTTCGGAGAGTCCGAAAGTGCAGTTCACGGACCACCTGGGCGGAGCGGTCCGTGAATGTGCTGGCTGCCCGCCACGTCTGAAGTGTTGGCCAACACGTCTAGACGTGTCCGATCGATGAGATCAACGGCTTCACTCGTCCACTTGGCCGTCCCGAAAAACGTTTAAAAGTAGGGTTTAAAGACCTTTTTGTAACATTTCAGGTATACCGTTGGATTCAGCGTGTCGAGGAGATCCAGAATCTGGTAAAAGCTCGGACACGAAAACGAGGTGACACACTGCCTTTAACTCAGCGGTTTCCCTTATTCAGGAACGTGCTGCGAAGCTAACAGCAGGCCCATTGTTCTCTGCGCTAATGTACCAGCAAAATTTTCATTTGTTCACTTCCACATTTGACAGATCAACAGCAATCAATTCTCTCAGCTGCATTGCTCCACCGAATCTTTTTATCCATGAAAAGCAAGCGCTCTTTTATCCCCTTGAGCTAAAAAATGGCCATAAGTTGCAGCTATCTAAATTCAAGCCCACAGCTGAAGTGATCATTCTGTCCAGGAACAGTCTTAATTCACTAGTCTTCGCTTTGATCATCCTGACTCCCCTCGATCTTCGGATACATATACCGAGCGGGCGCCAGCAATCCTTCCATTTGTCCCTCTCGCGTGCCAGAGTCGTCCAATGGATTCTGTCCGTTCGAGGGACACGAAGAGCATTGTATCTTTCCTCGAGGGACTTCGTAAAGAAGTCTAACCACGGGGTCGGTGGCCTTCCTGTTGTGCGCTTACTTAACGCTTGTTGCCTATTTTTGGCATAGCAGCAGTGTTTACCGCACGCGGTTATCCCGAGTTGTGCCGAAATCTCGATGCCGAAAATTATCCAGTCGCTGACGGCTCTTGTTCAACGGTTGTCGTTAAGGCGCATCACATGCTCGGCCCACCTGATCTTACCCAACTTGGCGTAAGCGGCAGCGTCCCTGATCTTCGATTGTTAACGAAGGGTGGAGCTTCGTATTCCAGCCCTCACTTGCGTGAGGCGGGTTATTCCTGGCGTCACACTCTCGATAGAGCGTTCGACGACGCTGGCCGCGTTCTCATCCTGCTTGCACAGCGCCCAGGTTTCTGAGGCATACGCAGGGTCAAGCGTCCGATGGGAACTTCCCATGAGGGGGTCATATGGGAGGGGGCTGGGAAGGGGGGGGGTCGTGTTGGAGAGATGTGGATGCGGTACGTAGAGGGGTGAATTGACCATTGGATGTAAATTCATTATTGTTTTATGACATAACAAACGACGTTCCGCCCTTGCCAGCAAGAGCGATCACGTCATTACGAGTTAAAGCAGGACTTGTTGCCAGCGTATGGAAGAAATCGGCTTCAGCGCACGCACAGGTTCGATTCCCGGCGCCTTCAATAGATTTTTGCACTGGTCGGAATCACTTCAGAATTAAGTGTGGAGTAAAGAGGGTGGAAATGTTTAAAAAAAGAGCATGGGTAGCGAGATCAATCGATTGCACACGCGAGGATTCGCCTGCAGGGCCCGTCAGAACGTGGAAAAGTAGGGTGACCTAGACCTCGTGCTGAAGTTCTCTGACTAGAAATCAGCAAATGCTTTTCTACGTCTCCAGAGAAGCGATCACCTCTATCTTTTGCCAGAGTTTTAATTTTTTAGAACTTCACATGCTTTTGGGAGCTCGATGGGAGATTTTTTCGGGTCTCCGAGGGGAAATTTTCCATCTAACTCACGCAAGCAGGAGCAGTTATTGGGTTGCGATAATGGAGATGAAGAATCAATGCTTGGAGCACTATTACGTGGAGGTAGTGAAATTTCGGTAAAAGACAAACTTTCTGCAAGGGAGTTGAAGATGTGAAAATCTCGCAATTTGAACAGATAATGAAAATGGAGTGAATCTGTTCGGGAAATCACTGAGAAGCAGTTTGTAGATATCACGAAAACTTTTCTTTTATTATTTTTAGTTGAGGAAATTTCCCATTTGATTGCGGAATCTGGCTCCACGAAGTCCACTCGTATTTCCGCAATCTAGATGGGAAATCGATGGGAAATTCGATAAATTTCCTATCGATTTCCCATCGAGCTCCAAAAACATATGGATGTCTAGAAAATTGAAACTCTGAAAGAAGATAGAGCTAATCATCCTCTATGGACACTTGGAAAAGCATTTGCTGATTTTGTGTCAGAGAACCTCAGCACGAGGTAATGTTAGTTTTCCACAAACTGGCGTCCATTGTAGGCGAATTCTCGCATTTGTAATCGATCGATTCCGCTTCCTTCACCTCATTTTCAAACCTTTAAATCCTCTCTACTCCACACCAAATCGTGAAGCGGTTCCAACCCGTGCAAAAATTTCTTGGAGGCGCCGGAAATCGAACTCGTGGGCGCGCAAATGGCAACGCTGAAACTGATTCCTGGTATGCGCTGCCAACCAGTCCTGTTTTGACACGTAATTACATGATCGTTCCTGCTGACAGTGTGGTCCGATCGCATAAAAAAGGATGCATATCGACTTCAAGGTTGTTTTAGTTTTGGGTTTTTAATGTGTCTCTTTTGTGTTTCCTTCCTTGAAACTGTTCAGTTAACAGAGAAAACATGCGGGAGCAGAACGGGGGGGGGGGGTCTTGAAAAGGTGACGGTTGGACGGGGAAATAGGGGGGGGTCGTATTAAGGGTCGGTTTTTCCTATCGTCATGTTTGACCCTGGGCATACGTGAAAGCAGGGAGAACGATTGTGTCGAAGAGTTGGACACGAAGCCTGGTGTTCTTCGTCTTCTTCACTACGTTCTCGATGCTCTTTTGAGCTCCCCAAAGGCTCGCTTCCTCCTGCTCAGCTCTGGAGCGAGGTCGTTCATCATGTTGAATTCACGACCTAGATATACGTAGCTGGAGCATTCGGATATGGGCGTTCCGTTGAGCGAGAATGGGGCATCCGGGACCCATCCGTTTCTCATGAACATCGTCTTCGTCAGATTCAATTGGAGACCAATCTACCCACATGCGTAGTCGAACTCGGCCAGCATCCGTCCCACTTCGCTGATCTTTGGCGTTGTAAGGACCGTTATAAGGACGATGTCGTCAGCAAAGCGAAGATGGTTATGTCGCCGGCCAACAACTTGCACTACCATGCAATCCTATTCTAGTCTTCGCATGACGTCCTCAAAAGTGACTCTCAATAGTTTTGGCGACACGGTCGCCCTGCCGAACTCCTCTCTTGATGGTGATGTTGTCGTAGAATGGAGAAATCCTGGTCGTGAAGTTGCTGTAGAGCTCACGAAACACCTTGATTTATTGAGTAGGTATATCCTGGTTGCCCAGAGCTTCCAAGACCGCTTCTGTCTCAACAGAGTCGAAGGCTTTCTTTAAATCGATGATCATGAGATAGAGGGGCATCTCATACTCTCGCGATACTTCGATGAGTGTAGTAACTGCGTGTATGTGGTCAATCGTACTGAATCCTTTTCGAAACCCTGGATGCTCGCACGGCTGTCCTTTATCTAGTGTCCTTTCGATCCTGTTTAGGATCACTCGCGTGAAAAGCTTGTAGATGACGGACAGTAGGCAGATGAGGAGATAATTGTCAATGTCCTGCGGGTCTCCCTTCTTGCACAGCAACACGGTCTTGCTGGTCTTCCATTAGTTAGGTACTTTGCATTCCGACAGGTACCGCGTGAAAAGCCTAGCCAAGGTGGTGATAAGAACTGGCGGTAGGTTCTTCAGTTGTTCCGGTCGAATTCTGTCGGGGCCCGGTGCTGTACGATTCTTCACCGACGTGATGGCATGTCGGATTTCGGAAGGGAGAACCGATGGGAAAACATATCCATCCTCCCTAAGATGGCATTGAGGGAAATGGAGGTGGCTGTCGAAGAGAACCGAGTAGAAGTCGTAGATGACCTTCTCCATTACCAGTATTGGGGAAGAAATTGTTCCGTCTGGGTGCCAGAGGGCGGACATCTTGGCCTTGCGGTTGGCGAAGTCTCGGCGGGCGCTGCGAATTCTTTTCATTGACTCTGCGGCTTCGGCCAACGCTGCTGCTCTTCTCTCCTTGAAGTCTTCTTTTATCGCTTCTCTGCACCGTTTTGCGAGCTGGACGTTAGCTGGTAGTTGATTGCGGCTCTCGCGGTTCCACGCTGGCGTATTAGCTCGAAGGTCTTGCAGAACAGGCGCCTCTTGGTGGCTCTTGAACCCTCGGCTTTCTTTGCGCTGTCGCGGAGATGCTGAACAAACCGATCGCACTACTCGTCGATGTTGTCGACAACCGCATCTTTTCAAAAGCTGGCTAACGAAGTGAAGAGAACCCAATTGATGACGGGCTTGGGACTCCTCTTCTTGAATTTTGCGGCTTTCTTTCCACAGCGCGAGAAGAACTTAGCGCGAAGGAGGCGATGGTCTGATCCGGTGAAGAACTTCGCTACAACACCGACGTCGGTCAGCCAGAACCTTCGATTGACGATGATATGGTCAATTTCGTTATGGTACTCTCCACCGGGTGACTTCCACGTCCATCAATGGGAGGTTGGCTTTTGAAATTGTGAATTGCCACGGATGGTCTTCCTCGTCATGATGAACACAGACAGCCTCTCTCCCTGTTCGTTCCACTGTAGGCCGTGGATGCCGATGTAAAGTTCCTCAGGTGTTCCCCTGAGCCGATCTTCGCGTTGAAGTCGCCAACGATGACCTTACTTAATAGAAAGTGTGATCTTCCCTGTAGAACTTCTCCAAGTCCATATGGAAGGCCTCAATCTCCTCATCGTCGTAGCTGGATGTTGGAGCGTAGGCGATGAAGATTGTCACGGCCGACACTGATCCACATATTCTCAATCGCAAACGTCCGATTCGGGTTGTTAGTTGTTCGAACGATTCGATGTTCATGACCAAGTTCGTGTTGACGAGGACACCGACTCCACCGCAGGTTCCAAGGAACAGTTCTTCTCCTATGTCGAAGGTGGCGTTCAGTGGCCTGTGTCTCCTCGTCTCGGTTAGTCTGATGATGTCGTACCTGATCTTCCTGGCCTGCGTCATCAAACCCTCCATGGAAGCCTCCGATGCAAGCGTGCTTGCGTTAAAGGTACAGACCGTCATCATAGTCCTTCTGGTTTCAGGCAGCCTAGATAAGCCCTCGGACCTCGTCCTCACTGGCGCTACCAGTGACTCTTCCGAGATCAGGAGAATACTTTGTATTATTGCTGTGTGTAGATTGAAGAAATTGTAAACCCACCGGAGATAGCTTGCTGGGCTCTACTCCCCCGTTGGGGGCTGGAGTGTGATTTCACCGAGAAGTTGGCCGGGCTTCCCGGGAACGGATGATGGAGCTTATTTGTTGGAGGCGACTCCGAACCGCCTCCCTTGACCTCCCAGACATTTGAATACAGGGCTTTCGGTCGAATAGATGTGCATGATACAACCAGCAGACACGCAAACACACCCACGCACGCATGCATGAGCATACTCACGCGCTGACAGAATGTACTAATCGTTCCGACACTGCAGAGACAGGGAGTCCATCCCCTGAATCCACCCGAGTCGCAGGGCAGGCACAAGGTCGCGTTTGGTTCGCGATTAGCCCCTATCCGCCATCTGGGGAGTTTACCTAGCCCTGAGGTAACGAGTCCGAGTCAGAGCGCCGCGAAGCGGCGCTCTGGCTCGGGGTTCCTTTTTTTCAGAGTTTACCTAGCTCTGAGGTAACGTGGCACACGGGTCCGAGTCAGAGCGCCGCGAAGCGGCGCTCTGGCTCGGGGTTCCTTTTTTTTTCAGAGTTTACCTAGCCCTGAGGTAACGTGGCACACGGGTCCGAGTCAGAGCGCCGCGAAGCGGCGCTCTGGCTTGGGGTTCCTTTTTTTTCAGAGTTTACCTAGCTCTGAGGTAACGTGGCACACGGGTCCGAGTCAGACTCTGGCTCGGTTAGCCCCTATCCGCCATCTGGGGACGCGCCACGTAGCCTCGCCACTAACCGGCGGGAGGGGGACCTTTCATACGAAAGCAATTAACGAGGTCGTCTCGCACCTCGCTCACACCTCGTTAGGTGCTATCAACTTTCCTCTTATGTATTCAATAATTCCGAACTTTCCTTATCGCTCACTGGATGCGACTAACCAATACTTCAGGATCCTACTAAATATTGACTTCCTTAACAACTTATCAGTCAGACAATATCAATTAGCAACCTATGAGCACTTTTGCACCTAATTTGGAAACCGTTTCTGCTATGGAATGAGCACATTTCTTCGTTCTCCATGTACAATCAAGCATTTCTGGGGAACATGGGAATTTCTTCACCTCAACTTCCCTTTTCACTTTTCATTCCTTAATTCTCAGGCAAGGGAAAAATAGAGACGTTTTGCCGCTTTGGAAGAACAAAAAGCGGCAATGCCACTAGAAGATACGAAAAGAAGGACCAAGAAATTGTTTCAAAAATTATAAAAGTGTGGGGACAAGCACCATGCATCAAAAAGAGTACTTTGCCCGTCATCAAACTTTGATCACCTGAAAATGAGTGCTAGAGTTATTGTGGCGAAAATAAGGCAACTTTTACGTCTAGCATGTACTAGTCGGAATCCGAATGAACTGGCTAGTTACTCATTGAGTCATGAAATATCGACTCAAGTGGATTATTAGAGTTAAGTCAGCTGTCCCTTAACAAGGTGTGAGCAAGGTGCGAGACGCCCTCGTTAATTACTTTTCGTATGAATAGTCACCCACCCCTAACCGGCTGGCATCCCTCGTATGAGTGAGATCCGTGGATTTCACTACTCTTACTCGGAATAGCAACTACTAGTGTACCATCTGCCTCTATCCCAGACATTCGCAAAGCTCTATCTTCGAAAAGTTGAGCTTGTTCAGCTCTTGAGCCCCCTCCTATCAGGAGCATGTGAGTTGTGCTGGCGCTTCGCATGCAGCTTTCTACTCATCAGAAAGTTGGCTTACTATGGCAAAGGTGAAGAAAGTGAGTTGATACGCAAGAGACTGCGCACCAGCTCCCTCTTTAGTGTTGTAGCACCTCTGCTGATCAAACAGAAAAAAATTCAGGCCACTTAATCAACATTGAGTCAGTATGCTGCTGAATTTGCAGTTTTACCCGTATTGTTACGACTGTAAAGCTCATCTTCGACGAGGATAGAGCTGGGATTGATGAGATGAGGGTTTTACCGTAACTGTAATGATTACCTTCGCCTTGTCTCAATTTCTAGTGGCAGGCATCCTCACGCCCGCCTCACGGGCCCTGAATGTTGGCAAGACATGTTTGCACTTCAATCTACCGTTTCAAGGACCTCTGATCTTTTTAATAGTATCACTTGAGTCAATTCTAGAAAAAAAGTCATATTCCTTTAAACCTCTCTTGGAAGGCTCAAAGACTAAATCACGAATGGCTTACTCACTTCACAACATCTGATGACTACGGACATTCATCAAGGTTGTGTTTGCTCTATAAAGACATGAATCCACATGAAATCAGTTTATAAAATGTACAGATGCTGGATATTGCATGATTATACACATTTGTTACAAGGTATTAATAGAAGAGATTCCCTTGCCCTCCGAATGGAGACGAAGTCAAGGTAGAATAGATCAACCGAAAATCTACTACACTGTAGAACGAGTGGTCGGATCATGAGGTACATCGTGGTATCGGGGGTCTTACGGTTGTTCCTTGGCATTAGCTCCTTCCTAAAATTGTAGTGAAACTTTCCAATTTTTCCACAAGTCCTATAACAGCAATTCGTGCAATTGCAGCAAAAGAAAATAGCCCCAAAACAATAACCAATCAAGATGAAGCTGCAAAAATACGGACTATTCCGGTTTTGTACCCTTCATTGGGTGTGTGTGCGTGATTTATGCGTACACCGTGCATCATTATACTTCGGACCGAACGCAAACCGACTTATCTAACTACTTTTATTAATCGTTTGAGAACCGATTCGTATACTTGTATAGAATATCTGAAAAAGAGAAGGATACTTCGCAACCGCCTCTGCTTTTTTGCCTTCCTCCCCCTCTCTTTCCAACAATCGAGTAATTGATTCCGAACGTATCTAGTGCGTTATTCGGTCCCAAGTACAAAAAGAAGTAAACAGGCAGATGTTGTAGGAATGTCATAAGCCATGAGTAGAAGGCACAGAAATGTTTGGATATTGGAAGAATAGTTGTGCTTTGATGTTACTTAGAATGGAAAGGATAGAAAGAAGCAAGCAGTTTAGTGAGAAGCTTCAAGGCAAGCGTTCGGTGCAGAGATATGGTATACCCGTGCTCTCGAACTTACTCAGTAAAGGAATCAAAAAGGTATCATCGGAAAATCAACCATCATTCTAGGGTAAACGAAGTGTCCAGCGAATGGGTCCAGAGGAAACTGCAAAAACAGGTGAAAGTAGCTCCTAACGAGCGAACATCAGAAGCACATTCTGGTCTTTTTTCAATTCATAGCCAAAACTCATGAAGCTAACGTATAAATCGTATGTGCCTGCATAGGATATATGTATGTATGTATATACTGATTGCGCTTTTCTTTTCAGCTGCAGTCTTCTCCGTCAACTCGCTAACTCATAGGTGCCTGTCATACATTATCAGAAAGCGCTTTTCATGCTCTACAAGTATCAGAATCTTGTCATCGTTTTCTTTGAGCAGTTTCAGACAATTTCCTAAAGTTTTAAGCCCACGAAATGTAGCATTGAGTCACATAAAAAAAGCACAAGCAACACCCGCCTCTTCTGACATTTTCCGACCGATAATTTTTTGCTTTTACATTCTAGAGAGCTTTCTTGTTCGAACAACACAAAATGATCCCTGTTCGGCACTGAGTACAATAAGGAAATGGTTTTTTCTCGAATTAGCGCGTTTTTCTAGCAGTAAAATATGAAGAATACGGAAATTCCCGAGCAATCTCGTGATAGATAAGACTGTAACGAGAGGAAAGCGCTTCAGCACTTACTCATCTATTCTTTCCCCGCTTCCGGGAGCGATGCCAGACTTGGTTCTTTCGGAGATTCGTATGCGAGTTTGTAGATCTGGACTGGATGTGGAACTCTTCCCAAAGAACTCTTTGGTTCTTGATGGTTCACGTCTGATGACTATGTACAGTCTCGTAGCCCAGAACGAGCACCAGAGTGAACTTTGTGTGCAATTGCGACCGCAGTGGTTTTGACCGGGCGATCGGCTTTTCGATTCATTTTAGGCTTTCTTTTATAAGTTTTGGTATGTTTTTGATATGTAGGTGATGTGATTCCTTCCATTTTGATGTTTCGATGCTGTCTCCCATGGAACCGGCTGGTCGGCAGGCCGATACCACTGCGGTCGCAATTGCACACAAAGTCCACCCTGGTGCTCGTTGTGGCCTACCAGACTATATATGCTGGAGTCCACGACATATTTTCAATCTTGTCGTTTTGCGTTTGTTACTAACCAAGCTCTCAAGTTGGTGGAATTTTATGCAAGGCTATTTGAGACTTCTGCTCGACAAAGAAAAGTCTAGATAATTCAAATCATTTTCTTCAAGGGAAGAACAAGCAACTATTAGGTGCGTGCAAAAGTTCCGGGGCAGTTGGCGGTATTTCACTGTTCAAAGTCGTTTTGCTCTTTGCATTTGCGATATCCTGCAACGGTTTCCATGTGTGCTGGTAGTCTAAAACATCTGCCACCTATACCACTTTTGGCTCGGGTCTATGTCACAGCGCTGCTCTGTTTTAGGTGTAAAACCAATGCAATGAGCTATGCAATAATTTGGGGAATTTCGCTTTATGAAATCAAATCTAGACGATCAACAAGAGAAGCGACCCATAGCATCAATAATGCGTTTGCGGAGAGTGTATTCTCTAGAACGCCAGGTGGTCGAAGGTTCCTAGCAATTCCGAGCGGAGATAAGAGCCTGGAAAATCTTTCACAAAATGGTCAAAGATTTGGTTATCGCAAAGGCGCCAGGAAAGAGCAGGTTGAACGAGACCTTGTGCAAAGTGTGCAAGACATTACGAGGAATTTAGTCAACAATGTCTCGTCATTTGAAGGAAATCGGAAAGAAGGGGAAGGTGAGTATATGGATTTTGTGTGAGTTCAGCGAAGAGCTCCAACGTCCACACTGGCAAGTCTGCAGATAGTCGACCTTCAGATTTTTTTAAAAAATTCGTTTCATGGAAAAATTGTTATTGCTGATAGAGAATGGGTCAGATGTGACAATAGGAGGAGGTCATCCCAAAGTCCGGACTCCTGCCACCCACCTAAAAAAATGGCCGAACCATCACTACCTTCTTTTAAAAAATTTTGACCTTTCATGGTCAGCAACGTGACTCATCTGCAATGAACGTTTTTTCTAGTGAATGCACAATAATCGCCCTATAGTATTTTCTTTTCCCTAAAGTAATCACGGGAAAATTCTTAAGCATAGGGCCGACACAGGCGAAATTATGTGGCCTGATCCGGCTGTGGGATAACGCACACCAGCACGTTGCAGTTTCAACCGTGTAAAAAATTGGCCATTCGTGCTCCGAAACTCTAACCTAAGCTACATTACTCCTTATACCTGCCTCTAACAGGCTACCCCCATTGCAGCCTTCTATGGCTTTACCTCCGCTGTAAAACCTTTAATGAACAGACCCAACTAGAAAACGACGTGTGCCACTATTACAGGTGTAGACCTGTCAAATTTTTAGCTTCTGGAAAAATCTTTTCTGTGCCATATTGGCAACATTACGCAGATGCCAATGCTTTTTGTTCAGAACAAAATTGCTGACTTTGAGTCAAGTTATGGCGTTTTGAATAATTAGGTGCAACTGCCCTGGAACTTTTGCACGCACCTAATACTTAAGCAGAGGATAGAGAGCTACATGGTAGACCACCAGTGTAAGCGCATCCTTCACATATTTTCATTTACCATTCAAAATTCGCGCCAATTACCAGAACTTTTCAATGTTGTCAATGGAAATGTTAATCGAGGAAAAGTCTGCCAAATGTCTCAATTTTTTAGTGAAATGACAAGATTTCTGACTCTGGAGCATTAACCTATAGTATGTATTAACCTATAATTCCCTATGTGAAATAATAAAATAAAATAAATTTGAATCATGAACTTCATGTCATGTCCTTATTACGTGTTTTCACAGCAAGAAGCTACTAATGTGAAAGCAGCGAGTAGGGGCGCTGCCCCGGAGCATTCCAAGAAGGGCGTGGCCCGTCAGGTACCGGGTGCGAGGCTGGTCTGCCTTCAATCAGGGGTCGACCACCCACGCACCTGATTGCTGACCAATTCGAAGTCGCTGCCATTATATTCATCTATTGATGCTTTCTAACTAAGTGCTGATATGAGGCTTCCGTGTTGTATTCTAGCCTGATTTTATTTGACACTCGTGTCGAGGATGCGACTAGTTTCCCAAAACAGTGGTGGACATAAGTATTGCAACAGTTTTTTGTCCATAACTTCTTTCAGGGCAGAACTAGGCGAGTCTTATTTACATTTGTTTTGTAGGCACGCATGTGGCACTGAGGCAAATAGATGAGGCGACTTCATCTTGTGCATAAATTTCTTTGGGAGAAATTTTTTATTCGGGAGGTCGAAATTTGCGGTTCGACGTGTTGACCACCACCCACCAGGGTTGTTTACAAACCGGATCCCTACCTGAGTTGGATTTATTACATTAGTTTCGAAACAGTTTCATTCAAAAATACATATTAACACAGGAATCATCGATATCTGCCAGCTTTGCATATGATCGGTCCGTCGATAACCCTCAGGAACAATTTCTGCCTTTCTTTTTTTTTCACTATTTTACGCCCGTTCTAGAGTCAGAATTTCTCCTTGTGATACTTCTGCTATGTCTTGAGATGTTCATCTCCACTGCAATCGCTATCCCTCTTAAAAAGCGGAGATGATCCAGCTAGTTTTGGTGGAGCCAGTGGTGCGCATTGCGGAAAATGTGGTTTGGACTTTTGTTTTGTTTCCGGAAGTGAGCTTAATTAGAAATTAACGTTAATTGCAGAAGCTGCGCATCCTCCTTGATGCAGCTTATAGGTAGCTACCCAAATCGTAAGGATTTCGATGACTTACTACGACTCAAATTTGAGTGGTAGCAGTGGCCAGCAACACCTTTTAACCCATTGACGACCGCGTGGCTCTCCGGTGAGCCGCGCTTTTTCGGTCGCGTGGGACCGCGCGGCTCACCGGTGAGCCGCGCCCTTTTTGACAAGTACTGGACCTTATTTTCGAACCATTTTGCAGCATTACAATATGGAATGATTACAATCCTCCCTAAAAAGGTCTCAAACAAGTGCAGTTCAAGGAGGAGTTCTCCCTTATTGCGGCAAACATCATGAAAAGGATGGAATTTTGAGGTCGAGGAAAATTGCTTCACATTTCTTTTGTCGTGGATGGAACTACTCTGTGCAAAAGCCATATTTCCTACACAGAATCACGTTCGATACATTCTGCGCTTCCTTATTAGTCAGGCTAGAGCCTTAGAAATGTGTATAGTCTCTAGACACTCCCTTATAACACTAAAACACCCTCTACAAACTTCCTTCGGTCTTAATGGAATCCAGAAGCGTTTAGAATCTCTCCTTTTTTGGTCCGATGATACTAGTAATCTTCTGGAACTATGTCTTAAATTTTTTCTGCAAAATGATCTGTTTTAGTCCGAATTATCTTATCGTAACGGTGTGGAACTCCGCGAACGCCGCACTTTTGAAAGAGGCGTTGGTCCCACGCGCCAGACACGCAAAAATGGGCGCGGTCGTCAATGGGTTAAATCGCCTTGTTCCGCACTGGGTTCTTTCCCTCCCATTTGAAGCCACATGCTCTGCAAACGTTTCACTTGCTCCGCTGTGTTGAAATTGAACAGAGTTTTCGTGCTTCCATAACAATCAAGTAGTATACCCCACCTCTTTGATGTCCGGTGTAGTTCAATACACATCGGTATGGTAGGCTTTAGCCGTACGGACAACAAAAAGTGTCTAATGACGTGTTCAGACACGTATAATCACGGTAGAGCATGAATTTCCTGCAGTTTCCAGGCAATGCCCAAATTTTTCTGTTCCTAATTTCCAGAGTCCGCTGAAAACGCAGCACCACTGACGCCCATTGTAAGTGTATTTCATTGTTGTACAGCAACTACAACAATTTTGTATAATGTAAATACTTAAAGGCAAGGTCCCGTAAGAATCTTGCCCGCCCAGGTTTTTTGCTCTCTGGAGTCTAAATCGTGCGTGAAGCATGTATCTCCCGTTTGAGACCTCGGTCTAGGCTTTATCGCTAGATATGGGACAAAAGGTCCTGGAATTACGGTAGCCGTGGGAAAACGCGCTTCAACCAACAAAGGCTGCTTGCGTGCATACTGAACAACGGTGGACGCTCAGATACATACAGCCTAGCGAACACTTCGTGAAACCTTCTCCACCCCATCAAACGGACCACTGGTCGTTTGAATATGAATTTTTCCCTACGATGCGACAACAGACAACGTGTAGGGCGCGCCGTATAACGTCATTCGAAAGCACGGACGCCGCTTTCAGCTAAGGGCTAGCCGTGGGCTACAAATCCAAGAGAAGAAAGAAGGAATTTTGCCCGGACCTTGCCTTTAAGGGCTAGAATAGAAATAGAAATAAGTTAGGCATTGGTTGCAAACTACAGGGAAACCAGGCGTTTTCTTGTTATGTCTGAACACGTCATTGGACACGATTACACACGTCTAAACATGACAAACAAGTACCGTTGGACACTTTTTGTTGTCCAAACGGCTAAAGGGAGTATGGTATGATTTACCTCCTAACTCTATAAAATAAGGCAATTTTGAGTAATATTTTCTGCGACAATATTATGAAGAATTTCCACTCTCTAGGAAGGGTAAAGATCGCAGCGGAGATGAACATCTTAAAATAGAGCAGATGTATCATAAGAAGAAATCCTAACCTTAGTATAGATGTGAAACAATAAGAATGGCAAAAATTGTGGCAGAGAGTTACCGACAAACTGATCATATGCAATGCTGGCAGATACCAATGATTCCTGCATTAACATGTATTTTTGAAAAGAAAAACTGTTTTGAAACTAATGTAGTAAATCCAATTCAGGTCGAGACCGCGTTTGCAAACATTTCCTTGTAGGTGGTTGTCAACATCGTCGACCCCCCAATTTCGACCTCACCGAGTAAAAAATTTCTCCCAAAGAAATTTATGTATGAAATGAAGTCACATCTATTTCCCCCAGTACCACGTGCGTACCTATAATACACATGAAATTAGAGGTGCCCAGGTCTGCCCTGAAAGAAATTATGGAAAGAAGGCGATTTGTTTATATAAAGAACCACAGCTCAAGCATGTTATCTGATAGAACACTCTCCCGATTCACCCCTCTTACCGTGGTTGAGATTTATTCTCCGCTGTATTAGGCAGAAATTGCGGGCGGAATCAGCGCATTTGCTGGCACTGAGACTCTGCTCCAAAAGCTTTTTTTTGGCTACGCCCAAAGCGACTCTGTAATGGAAAAATAGTATGGATGGAGCCCTGTTGAATAGACTGAGATTAGAAAAAAACCTTCAAATAATGTAGAGAAATAAGCCAGCAAAAGTTGTGCAATAGCTTAAACCAGCCCGTTTACCCATACATGCATAACTAGCCATCATTGAAATTCAATAAAAATGGCCAGAGGCCTCTTCGTGTTGGCTTTTTCTTTCAGTTGTAGCACCTACCTGATTTTGAGCATAAAGATTTCTAGCTTTGCAAAAACTGCACTGCTGCCAGTAATTCACCGACATTCGCAATGAATTGTCCATGAACTTACCTTGAACATGAATTGCCAGGCATGGGTTAGGAAAGTATTCAATAATAGCTCTGCTTTTGGAGGACGACAGGACTGGATTTTGCAGCGCAGCAGCGCGAGCACTAATCACTCTTTTTTGATTCAAAAAAGACCTAGCACAAAAACTTTTAAAACCTATATCAAGGTCATTCTTCAGCTTAGACTTTGATTTTCCATCGATATAATCGCAAAAGGATAAGTGAAATAGTTTCCCATTAAAACTTCTGATCCAAACCACTGGCAGGTCTCGTTATGATCGAATTTGCTGCATTAAAGCTAGAAACTTGAACCTTGGCCTACAATCACTAATGGGTCTCAGAAGGAATCTGATCTAGTTAATTAGTTGATTGATTCAATATTAATCATTTCAACATTGTTTGGTGAATTCTTTTAGCCGGCACGAGGGTGGTAACAATGTCTATCAGGGTTTTCCATATTTTCTAATGTTCTGGAGTTTTTATTCTGCTCCGGAACTTTTGTATGAAATGAAATATAGATTTTTATAATCACATTGACTAGGGAGTATCATAACAATACCATATAAAAAACGGCTATCATTAAGAATTAAAATCTCTCAAACTGAAGCATGCGGAAAAAAGCGCGGCTCACCAGCGAGCCGCGCGGTCGTCAATAGGTTAAACGCCTCTTCAATTCTGCACAACAATTACGAGAGAGGTCACAAATTCGTGCGGAGTTGATGAGGCCTTTGACAGCATAACTCGTTCGATGTTGCCTTCTTTCAGGCTCTGAGGAAGGCAAGTTGTTCGGAACGCTTCAGCTTAGTAAACGATCGTACCAGCGTTGTGTCGGCTTAACAAGAATATTCCTAACAGTTTACGATATGCTGAGGTACAGTGAGAAGCCGACAGGGGAATATCTGAACATTGTTCCAATTTACTACTTTGTTTCAATCTACTTTTTTTTCTTTCTCATACAGTTTGGTCAATGAGTGCACATTAAAAGACTTCATTGTGGGACTCACCGAGGTAATAATCTTTGTAACACGTGGAGAGTGGACCATGTCCGAGTCAGAACGTGATTTTGATTCGGAGCTCCACGACGTCTGTAAATGGTTTATTGGGGAAACGATGAAAAGAGCGGAGAAAGATTGATAATTCACTTCACAAATCGGTAGATCAGATGTACATCCTGTTTTTTTAGACAAAAATTCGCCTAGACGTGATCTGGATTATATGGGATAAACGAACTCACAGAGTACGACTTTGAGAATCCGTTTGAAATTGAATCGGACGACGCGAAACTGTTGCTCAGCGGACTGCCCCACGATTGAGAAGTAGCGTAGCTGTTGCTGTACTCGTGATGGCCGGGGCGATGATACTCGTACACATGGCCTTGACCAACTCCGCCAGGAAGCCTGAAGAATGACGTCATTTTGGAGCAAGCTGTAACCTGTGAGCGCAAAATGTTTCTAAATTTGGAAGAGATTTTTGTCTTTTGCTATTGTTATCGTAGGAAATGTCATCTTTACTCCCGAAGTTCATGCATTTTTTGTTGAGACTGCTAAAAGGTACTCAGACATGACCGGGCGGGAGTTCCGCACTACAAAATGATGTCTCCCGCTCGGATATGAGCATGGGTCATCAAAAATTCTTTTTTGTCTTGCGAAATCGCGATTTTGTCCTGCGAGCTCCAGTGGTCCGAATCCCGCGACGCGGATGTGCTTCGAGTACCGACACTGGCTGCTGCTAGCAGGTCCATTTCTGCATACGCACCGCGTCCGCGCGATCTCGTCATACGCATCCCGCTTGGTATTCGCACTGGAGCACGGTTTCATCCAAGTTCCAGTGGGACAGTCAAGTCTCGTAGGACTCCACTCTCCGCCGAAGCGAAGAGCAGTCTGATTGTGAGATCTATCTGCAAAATGAGGCGCATATTTATCCCTCACTTGATAAAGGTTGCCACCCTCCTGACAATCACAAACACGCATCATTCTCCAGTTGATCCCACAACAAAACCGAAATGATCTCTCCCGTCGGTGCAACGTATTTTGTTCCGAAAATGATAAGGTGGTGTTTTGTCAGGGGGGGGGGGGAGATCGCGCATGAATGTCTGAGAAGGATCTACTGAAAAATTTCCCACTGAAATTTTCGTGCAATCTTGGGATTTTGGCTACGAGGAGCTCAGAAGAAGCGTGCCAAAACTTATGGAAAAACAGTTTTCGGATGCATGCAATTTGCTATGCTAGTTCAACACGGTGGAGTTATGCAGGTGGAGTAGAACAAAGAGACCAATAACACTGCCTTTACTGTCACAAATTTTCCTGGCTTAGATAGATTATTGACTACCAGTGGCGGACGCAGGGTGGGGGGCGGGGGGGGGGCGCGCCCCCCGAGAATGGGTCGCCAAATTTTCGAAATTACTTTACAATACAAATAAAAATCTTGTGTTAGTTTATTTTTAATTGTTTATTTTTATTATTATTTTTGATATATTTTTTATTTATTGTTTATTATTATAATTAATATTATTATTAATTTTATTTTCCGTCTGGGTCCCCAAAACGGCGGAGACCCCACTTTTCTTCCCACGCCCCCCCTCCCGCCCACTTTCTGCGTCCGCCACTGTTGACTACTTATGCAGCTTTTTCGAAAAACGAAATACAAACGAAAAAGAAAAATAATGCTCACCATTTAAATATTTCCTATAAGAAAAAAACAAAACCTTATGCTAAAGTAGAGAAGATTGACAGTTTGTACGGGATTAGAGGGATGTCCTGTCCAACTTGTTATTTTGGGAATCCAGATGTGGTCTACGATGGGACATGCATGAAATTGCTGAGCTATAGCTCTGCTCAGGTTCCAGAACATTCGAAACTTAAGGCATGAAAATCGACGTCTGCGTTGTCTTAAAGCAACAATTTATAAAGGAGGAAATTCCAGCGAGTAAAGAAGATTCTGACAATACTTAAGTATTTGCCAATCAATTCAACTTGTAGTTACCCCTGATGCACACGTGGGAGTACTCAAAGATACGTAACTATAATAGAATTGTTTTATCAAGGGCGAGTCTTTCGTGATATACGTATGCTTCGCCACCAATTAAACGTTCTGCGCACTCAAATGGGGGATAGTGGAATTGTAGATGGGAGGGGGAGAGACATCTGAAAGTGGTTGTAATGACTGCTTCAGCATACTTTTGAAATCTGAGCTACTGAACAGGGGTTTTGATCCAATAGTTATGTTATTGAACATAATTACATTAAATGACTAGTTATCATTTTCGGTCAAAGTTAAATATTTTTTCATGCAGAAATATTTATAGACATATTGAACTATGTACGTTTGCAAGGTTGTGCCCCTGAAGGCCATTATGTTAAACTGTTCAGCTATGGAAATTGTGAAGAAATGGGATAACTCAGGACCATCTGTTCCCTGGCTCGTGAAGGGATGCCCGCTCTTTGACTCTTGCATCCAAAGAACTTCTGAGAAATGGGTGCACCATGTTGCCTCCCAGTCCGTGACAGCAGTGAGACTTTAGACGCCAAAAAAGCAGCTGCTTTAGGTGCGTTGCATTACACCCTTGTGACTCGATCCACGAAGATTGCGCAGTGCTTGACCGTCGCAGCCAAGGTTCGTCAGGTTGTTGTAACCTTCCCACAATAGCACCTGCCTCTGCATAATAGCACCAAAGTCTGCCTACAATCGTCTGCAAACTTCCAAAAACAAGCCCCCATCCATCCCAAATACCACAATGAGCCAGTCTCTGCGAAAGATGCCACCTACAGTGTACTTTCCACACTCGACGCACGTTTCATCGACCTTGAGTATGCCAAGTCCTCCGATCTGCGCTACCTCGGCATTGTGGTGATAATGAATTATCGCAAAACAACTGCGTCCAATGGACGATAGTCTTTCCATCGACATCCAATGTTCATACCACTTGTTTAATGAGCTCAAGGCGAGGGAGCAACTAGCCAAGAAGCCAAGAACGCAAAGTTTTGACAGAAGCTCCTATTATGTATCCGATCTTGTACTGAGTTAGTAGAACTTGAGATTCCACACTATCACCGGTCGATTTTGACCAGCAAGCTGTGCGATGAATGCTTCCTTAGATTTTGATGCTCCAGCAATACATTAATCAGAGTGAAATCAGGAAGCGTTCGCACGTTAAGAGCAGCCAGTACCGTTGAATCTATTTAAAAGTTCCAACGAGCAACAAATTGGAATGTCGGGACTCGCCAAAAGCACCTCCTCTGCGCTGGCTTCGTTACTAACCAATTCTCACTCTCCTCAGAAACCCTGCATTCCAAAATTCACATGGGGATGCTGGAAGACCTCCACAATTACATTCAAAGAGAAGTTTGGATTTTGTGCAGAAGGACTCGGTTGCAGCCCAAAAATTCAACACCTGTTTCTCGCTTCATACACATTTTTGGGCGATAACCTTATTGCAGCTAGAACAGAAGATTCTATTTTTGAAGGGAGGGGATGAGGGGGGGAGGGAGCGCTGAAACCCTCTAAAACTTTGGAAGTCAACATGAAAGGCTTCATCCTTTATGGAGTTCACAGAACAGAAACACATGCAGACATATGCAACAGCTAAACAAATGCCTGGATTTTTTTAATGCCCCTGTAATATTAGGTCCAACACTATAGTCTGCAGTGACTGGTCTACAGATACCTTTTCGAAAAATGCGGCCTTTCAAGAAATGCAATTCCCATTATACCCGTGTCCAATGGATACGCTCAAGCGTTTTCACGACGATTCTCTGCACGTTCATAAATATCCAATGCGGGTTTGTAACCAAATGCGAGTTTATAACCAAAAAAATGATTCGTATCCAGCTCTATCAAGTGCGGTTTATCTCAGCTAAAAGCATGGAACTAACGCTCAGAAACAAGTCCACAAGCGTTACATAAGAACTTATCTCCCGAAATAAGAGGAAGTTTCCAGTGACTTGGAAAAAGTGGGTTTTCATTTCATACCACGAGAAACTCTGAGAAACTGCAATGGGAGACAAAATGAAAGATAACCAGAGCTATGAAGAAGCTTGGGAGAATTCTAAGAAAAGAACTTGCAAGAATTGAGATGATGGATTTGGCTATGAGTTTGAAGGTGGAGAGGCATATTGAACAAATCGAAGCAGCAGATTAGTGAAGGAAACCAAAGAGTAAGCCGTAACTGTTAATGACCTGTTGGTGTTGTGTAAAAATAACAACTCGACCTCGTCACTTGATCTCGTGACGTTCGTCACTCGCACTCTATCTTTTGATTACGGAAGACCAAGAGAGTGAATCAGCCGCAAATCTATTTCCTCTACATAGACTATGACAGGATATGTCTTCTCTAACAACTTGCTTCTCCCACCACAAGCGAGGTTCATGAACGTCCACAAGAAGAAAGCCCTCCCAAAAGTTCAGAATTTAGGCATTGTCCAGATAGGAATTCCTGTACCTAATTACCATCTGAGTCCGTGTTTTGATGCAGTTCCATAACGAAATTCAACTATTCTTGAGTGAGAAATTCGTCCATATTGGATTTGCAAGATGTCGTTTTCCTGTGCATATTCATGAATCCCACCCCAGAAGTTCCAACTGCGAACGAACGAATACCAAAATGTTACAAGCCATCAAATGGAAAAGAGTGACAGGAAATATAGAATGCGAGCTCAGAGATCAAAAAGAAGGGATAGGAGAGTCCTACTTAAATAATTAATAATTACTCAAATATAGAACGCACATTAGAAAGTTACTCACTTGTCATTGAACGTTTTGTAGTAAGTCCTGCCTTTCCCATTGCCGCTTGTCTCGTAGGATGCAGGAGTGAGCCCAGCAGAACGGGATGTCATCACTGGCATCGGCACGTAGACGGGCACCATGTGCGGAACAGCAACAGGCATCGGCATGGGCATGTCGTAGAAGAATTGGCTCGTGGCTAGGCCAACGACACAGGAGCAGAGGGCCGCGGTCAGCAGATTCATATTTCAAATATAGCAAATTCAGGTCCGCCCTTTTATAGGCGACAGAGGGAATAAGAGTGCGCGGCGTTTAACAAACGCCTCGACGTCGACTGTTGTGACTGGGCGTGACTCAAATACAGGTTTTTTCGAACGCTAAAAACATTGCTCTAGTAGAAATCGAGCTTATCTTGACAGATTGCTGTAAAAGAAAGATGTGTTAATGCTTTCTAACGATTGCATGATGCGCTAGAGTTCCTAGTTCAGTTTTTTGCAGTAATGTGAAATTAGCGTAAGAATGCGGAACGTGCGTGGACTTCATGGAGCCGACATAAATCTCTGACTCCTCCCAGATACGTGGACCTTTGCCGTTTTTTGTGTTAAAATAACAAATTTGGTACTAGATAACTCGGAGAATAACTAGCATAAGTTTAAATTATAGCACTTTGGCATTCGAACAGTTTCGCATGAGGAATTTCCTCCTCATATTTTCTCGTGTTCCCCTTCCAATGGGGAACATTTGATGATGTCTCTGTATATATAACATACACATCATATACATTCAACGAAAAAGTAGATTCCACCATGTAGAGTCGAGGATGTTCTCCGTTTCTGCTCCAACGAATGTGAAAGAAGTTAGCAGGTTTTCCAGTTCAGTGTATAGAATTTTTGTAAAATTCTCACCATTTTAACACTATAAAATGTCATTACGGCACAAACTGGACTCCTAATTCGAGACTACATTTCAAGAACCCGAATTTTCAGATGCGATTTTGATTTTGATATTTTGAGATCCCAGTTTGCAAAATATTGCTGGGATGAACCTACGCCCATGACACTTTTCGAAGATTATCATGCAATTACCTGACAAGGCACAAAAGTTAGGCAAACCGATATCAGAAATTCTACGGTACGTTCTTCGCGATATCAGGTCAGGATGGGTAGTTATCGAAATTTTTCCTCGAATGAGCTCTTGATGGTGTCATTCAATGATGAGAACCATATAACAAACAAAACCCAAAACTGGTAAATTGAGAGCCAGAGCTTTCGGAGCTCACTCTTTTGCTATATACAGTTTCTGACAAAAAAAAAGCAGGAGGTAAAGAAATCTGCTCAGGTTGACCCCCGAATTTCCTAAAGTATAGCTAACAAATAGGTGTGATGTCAGTAAAAGTGGATTTTAAGGCCAATAGGGGATCAGGGAATCAGGAGAAACAGAATCCAAAAAAGCGAAGTCAAGTTAGAACGGAAAAAAAACGAAAAATGACGAAAAGCGAACGAAGGATCGTCTCAAATTTGATGGAATAAGAATAAACAATCAAAAAATAGCAGTGAAAAAGAGCATGTTAAAAAAATAATATAAAACTCTTATGAGGAGCATATTATTACTTGAACTATTATTTTGAAGCAGGAGAGCTGGGTCGAGAAAGATGAAGTCACTGCGATGAACAAACAGATGCGCAACCTATGTATGATCCTGCCGCACTTGGCCCCTACACGCCCAGAAGGTGTTCGTGTCTGAGTGATTATCCGGATACTGCTTTGTCAATGGAAATAGTAATGGCACGCAGCAATTATATCTACATGTGGTTGAATGGCGAATTCTGTTGCTGAAATTCCAGATACTTGCTGGTTCGAACGCCTGGAACCTCATCGCAGTTATTTTTTTTTTCAACTTAACTTCTGTGTAAGGGTTACGGTGTGATCTGTCACGATGTAAGGAATGACAAAAAAGAAAAAATGAGTAAGCAAACATAGTAACAAACAAATAGTATTGAGTAGAAGGTAATTGTTTCACATATCGACATAGAACAAAGAAGGATTCTCGTAGCAGAACGAGTAGCCACTGCGTAAGAGGAGTAAGCAGGTAAAAGAAGGCCCTAATACGTTGTTCCATACATATTTGTAAGGCCTTTTTTTCTGGAAGGGTTTCGAATAGTGAACACAGGGATAGATAAGATGGTCATACACAACATCCTCAAAAATTTACCGCTTACATTACAGCATCTGCTAATAATGCTGGAACGAAATACCATCTAGTCTTTAAATATCTGATGCCTGACCCTAGTAAATGTCTTCGAAGGCCTTCTGCTTTTAACTTGAGTCAGTCGTCATCTCCCCATCTCAGCAGATAGCTCGGAGTTCCAGAAATTCAGAATTGTTTTGCTATCGGATTTACGTTGCTGACTGTTGAAATTCGGATCCTTCACTCCAGTTTCGATGCTCTAGACCCTTGCTTGTTAGACCCACAGAATGCTGGATGAGCCAGATCAAACAAGCACATAAGAGAATAAAGGTCCAAAATAGAGTGGATTAGCCATTTCCCACTTCCTAAAAAAGCTCACAAAATCCAGAGCAATACGTATTCCGTCATGTTCTCAACAAATTCGCTTCACCTATAAGACGTACTATAGTTTCTATAGCTTGAGCCGGTTGCTGGATCGTCCTGCTACAAGGGGACATTTTTACAAATTGTCATAGTTACGCAACAAGACCAGTTTCTTCCTCAGAAGTAACTGTACGGATTCTGCTCTTGCCCAAAGAGAAAATTTCAAAAGGAAGTAGAAACATTCGTTAACGAAGACACCGAAGGAGTCCATCAAGAGCTCCGACCCGTTCCGACAGTCGCTGGACTTAAAGTGCAGTAGCTACGCAGGTGTTCGATGACGATATCGTGCGTAGGTTCAACCGCGCTAGCCCACTAAGAGACCACTTGTACTTCGCTGCATGCAGCGTAAAGTACTCTGTGGCTATAGGTGCTTCGGAACAGGTTTGCAGTAGGAGAAAAAACTCGTAAGGCATATGTGACGACCATTGACCGAAACGTTCTGTTTTACAACTCAAGTCCCCTTAAATCATCCGTGGAGAGGCAGCAAAAGCATTCCACTTCTCACATAGCAGTTCTTATGCGTACGGAAGTCAATTAGCCAGTATATGCTGCAGCATGTGAGAAGCCTACCAGTTTCTGTGGTTTCAAACCTGAACCTCCAGTTCCGATGTTGCAACGCTAGCAAGATGTGGTCGGCATATTCGCTTCCATCGGAAATGGCTTATTTCTTTGACCAGGAGAGAATTGCTCCTCCGGAGCTATTCGGGTGATGGGTTAAACGGAAACCTCGTAAGTGATCAGGGCTAGGACTCACGAAACGCCAGTCAAGCAAAGCGACGATGGCTAGCCTGACTGGTATCAAAACACCTAGGAATATCCTCCATCTGTTAGGAATCAGACCCCTAGACATCATATCAAGTCGAAAGCCTCGGTCCGATTTTTGAAGTTTCTTCTTGGAGGTCCCCAACTCCTGAGGAGTTTCGAGTAAGCTTATGTCTCAGAAACCCTACTAGCACACTTGAATTAGTTCTGTGCAATTGAGTGGCAGCTCGACGAAACCAGTAGGTCCTAGAATTTGTTGTTTCCCCCTGTTCTGAAACAGACAAAACCTGAGTTTCTGAGCACTGTCCATGGGCTGGGATTATCGAAACGACAACCAACCAAATCAAAGATGGCTAGTATGATTGGTCATTTTATTGACTACATAGTGCTAAGAGACACAAGCAGCAAAAGTTGGTTCGCTAGCGTGGGTTTGCATGGTTATCGTTTCACGAATCCCAGCCCTGGTAGAACGTCCGAAGACCTCTCAATTAAAATCACTTCAAATGAGAACATGCTCATTTGAAAGCAAAACAAGTCTTGTTACCGTATTTAGGGTCACCCTGTATAAGAATACGCATAAAACCGACAGACATCCTTTTTCAGAGAGTCTGAAAGTGCACTTCACGGACCACTTGGGCGGAGAGGTCCGCGTGAGTAATGGCTGCCCGCCACGACTGCAGCTTTTCCCAACACATCATAACGTATCCAATCGATAAGATCAACGGCTTCACGCATCCACTCGACTCGACCAAGTGTTCCAAATCCCGTCCCAAAAAACTTTGAAAAACGGGTTTAGAGAATGTATCGTAATATTATATTTTATCTAAACCGCTGGATTCAGCGCATCGAGGAGATTCCGAATCCGCTAAAACCTCTCACACAAGAACGAGGTGCTACTCTGCCTTAGAAGTAGCCCTAGGGTAACATCACGCACAGGTTGAAGCTTGTTGGAAATTTCCTTCGCTTATAATCGCCATCATGTTGAAAGCAGACTTTTTCAATTATACCACGTTAACCACTGCTCCTGTTGTTGTTCTTGAGAGAAAGTAGGCCACAGCTTGTTTCAGCTCTTTCTTGTCGACAAGTTGTTGGGAGAAAAGGTTGCTGACAACCTGTTTCCAAACGACAATATGACGTCAGAACTGTCGACAACCATTTGCCAATTAAATGGTCTCCTGCAAGTTGCTATGGGGCAAAGGTGGGCTGACAAATTGTTCTTGGGGTTATGAGTAATGGATCCACAGACAATCACGGCATCATATTGCAGTGCAGCGTGCAGCGTACCGTGTGAGTGCGAGCGTAAAACACTGGACTCCTAATTCCAATATCCAAGCCAGTGAATCCATTAACCTTCACCCCAATGCATGTTGAAGACATATTAAATTTCCAGTTTTCGATTTGCCAAGAGATCTACAACGATAACGAAAATAACACGCAGTTATACATTCAGGCGGAATTGCTATAGTGTAAAGGAAACAGAAAATACCCGGAACGAAGATGAAATTCCACTGAAGTAAAAATGAACTACACACTACAAATGAACTACAAACTACAAATTCTAAGGGCAGAGGTATGAATGTGTTTGCCGTCGTTGAACTGTGATAGTTCAACGACCGCTCAGCTGTTTGTGGGCACTGTTCGCCGAGTTCCAGCTTCCGTATTTTTCAGCAAGGAATTATATTAGGTTGAGGAATTATAAATGTCCGTTTGACCTTCAAATTAGAAACACCACCACGACAATATTACAAGCACTCCATTCAAGGGGTATTTCCCAAATTGTTGCATGAACCTTCTACTTCCTCCATAAAATGAACGAGTGCCCTCCGTTACAAAATCGTAGAGCTTTGAGAACGACCCACTCAAATTTTAGCTCCACCGCAGTTTTTAAAGTTCTTCTCCTTTAATGAAAGCTGCATCGGCAGGAATAGGTGCCATTCTGATAGTGCCGACCCTGGATTAGGAGGCGGGTGAGGAAGGGCTCCCCACCCTTATTTTTTGGTTCTCCTCTAGATCATTTTCGCGATGTGTCGTTTTGACCGTGTCGTGGATAAGTTTTATAGCCGCCGTTTTGATACCATGACGATGGAGGCCTTGGTCCAAGCGGTCCTGATATGGACGCAGAGAGATCAGGAGAAAACTTCTGACCAGGATTCATCATCCTTGAATGGAAAGTTCCTTGCATATTTTACCGCAAACGCAGTGTCACCTTCCATTCGTGACCATCAGATTTACGCGTTGGAATAGGCTGTTGTACGTCGCTGAGCAGGTGTGGTTTTCTGTCTGCGTGCTCAAGACACACACTTCTATTATCTGACACTATAACGGTTTCGAAGGAATGGCGGCTCTTTACAGGGCAAAGAAGGATTCGGCCGATGGCGGCTCGCGTATCTACAATGTCCGCCTTGAGTGGGTGGGCCATCATTTAAAAATAATTCTTCAAGTGAAACATCGGTAGATACCAAACAATCCACATATCTTCTGGAGCGCCATGAAGTGTTCTTTCACATGAATACACATGTCCCGCCAAAAATAGTGACACTGGGTGAAAATAGTGAAGGAAAGGAAAACGAATGCAGCGGACATTTATAATTCCTCAACCTAATATAATGTTTTTTACTTTTTTTGTGGCCATAGTGAACCGTTGTATTGATCCAACTGTTCTTTGATCTCAAGCACCGCAGCGGTGGTAGAATTGAACCACACGATGCAGCCGCTGCTCTCACGAGCTGTTATTTGCTCCGCTCGACCAATGGGAGTTAAGGATTGTACACGACCGCACCACCTGACAAACCTCAGGATGGTCTCGGATGGCCTGCTATGTCTTTCGCACTCATCCAAAACCATCTTCGGGATCCCATCAAACGAAGCCGCACACCATTTCGGCTCGAATGCGCCTAAATGGGCCGCTATTTGAGTGGTATTGGGCTGCTATTCGGTCGCTATTTATATGCTATTCGATCTCAATGCTAAAACAACACAACACCGAACAACAATCGAATATCGATCGAACAGCAACCGAGCAGCACTTACAGTCTATCAGAAACGACGAGTCCCCTCAGCCGGCCTGAAACGTCGTGGCTGCGCGACTGCGGCGCGGCCGTCTTGGCAGCGTACGTCGAGTTGATCAGCTGTTGAGATCAACGCCGCCACGCTCAATCGACAAAAAGGTGAGGTTTTCTCCGGTTTTCTCCGTTTTTATACATTGTTGTAGTTTCTTTCTTGAATATATAACCAAGTGTCAGGCTTGTCTGAGGCCGTTTTGAACATTTCTTTTTTTTTATTTGAATGTGTTTTTATTCTACTATGGCCACACAGAAAAAAAAACAGCGAAAAAACACACTCGAATAAAAAAGCAACGTTCCAAACGGTCTCGGACAAGCAACGGCCGGGTACATGGTAATATATTCAAAAATAGAAGCTACAACAATTGATAAAAACAAAGAAAACCCAACGTTTGCCGATTGAGCGTGGCGGCGTTGATCTCAACAGTTGATCCATTTGACGTGCGCTGCCGCGACGTTTCCCGCCGGCTGAGGAGACTCGTCGTTTCGGATAGACTGTAAATAGCACACCAGACCTCTCTTGAGAAACTGGACCCAATGAAATGCGATTCTAATGGCCAGATGACTGAGATAATAAATGTAAATAACACACTCTCGGCACAGCCCCACAATTCCCGAAATCGAACCTAACCGTTCTACATTAGAAATTCCTCAAGAAATGGAGACTGTAGTCCACTTCACATCATTGTCACCTTAGTCTTAGTTGCAATATCAGTTGAAAAGGTTGAATTCATGCGGAAAATTTATCGAATTTATATACATACGCGTGCAACAAAAGTGTATGGAACATAACAAAACCAATGTAACTTTTCCTGAGAAACAATTCTGCATCAAAGAAACACATTAATATGTGACTCGATTGGAGCCCTACAAATAGGACATTTTGGTGGTGGTTCGTTCATAACGGCATGGAAACAGGTTTCACAAAGGCAGAGATGGTTACATGGCCTCAGTACTATAGTCTTTTCCCTATATATACAGATGCAACACTGTATTCTATCATTGTTGGCTTTCTCAGAAGCAGACACTGTGGAAGAATTCGACGACCTTCGACGAAGGGAAGCCGCAGCGCGACGACGCTCAGGCGAGAAAACCTCAACAACCTCCCTGATAGGCCTAGCTCTGGAGTCCACCTGTTCAGCTATGCCAAGGAGCCACCTTATTGGATGCAAGAGTGCTTGCATGACACGGGAAATGGTATGCACTTGTGGGAAGAACATACTGAAAACTGTATACACTATTGAAACGCAGTAGGGTATGAAAGTGTACAGAAAGTAACTGACAACAGACTGCCTCGTGATTCGTCTTATAATAAAGAAGCACATTATGAAGAAGGTGAGCATAATCAAAGTAAAAATAGGATAGTTTCTCCCAATGGCTTGAACCACTCTCATGGGGAAAGTTACTATACTGATTAAAGTGGTCACAACTTTGAATAAGGCTGTTAACAAGGCAATAGGAACCGCAAGCACATTTGAAGTGCTCTCGGTGAGATCCTCCAGGAATGCAGAAATGTTGTTCATTGAATGCATTATCAAGCTGATGGAGCCAAATACGAGCCAGTCACACAAAGAAGCGTAATGATCGAATACCTCATAGGTGAACGTGCCAAACACCCGCAGTAATGGCTGAAACGAATTGAGGTTAGGTTGAGCCACGACATGTTATGAAATATGTGCAATGCTTAAAACAACGCAGCAATCCAAAAGTACGATTGTGTTCCATAGCCGAGCTCGTGAAAATATTGTATTGTGCTTGTGCATAACTATCCGGTGTTTCACTGCTTCATTTTTCGACCACGCCAGTAATTTATTTATACTCTTCATGCTACACTCTAGCACTTCAAAAATATGAATGGTGAGTGACACAGCCAGTTTACGACCTCAAGTAAGTTTTCGAGGAAGAAAAAACAGATAAATGAATAACTTGTTAAACCTGGTGAGTTTATGAAACGTCTTAGAATCTAACCGCAAATTGCGGAGCGCTAAAAAAACTAAAACTAAAAACTAAGGACTAAAAACTCATGCATGGGTACTCGCGCTTGACTTCGCAGCCCCCTTCTCTGATAACTGTGCAGCATGAACGCGGCTCGAACGGAGTAATGGTTCGAGCAGAAAGAGTAGAAACGCTAGCAGCAACGGTTCCCCGTCGCTGCCATCCTCCCCTCGATTGCTGCTCAAGCTTTCGTCCCTTCAGCAACAATGGCTGACGGATGGCAGCAATAGAGGGGAGGATGGCAGCAACTGGGAACCGTTGATGCTAGCGTTTCTACTCGAAACATCACGCCGTCCAGGCTGCGTTCGTGCTGCAGATTTATCAGAGAAAGTAATACTGTTCGGCGGACAAAAAATGGCTTGGAATTCGGCTGATGAGTCAGCTAGTGGTTCTCCTACTTCAACAAGGCCAAGCGAGATCTAATAGGTACTGGACTATTCAAGAGAAAAGAAAACACTGGACTGTTATGCGTCGACCTAAATACGTTTTACCGCATTTGCATGGTAGCTACTATGTACTCATGGGCGAATATGAAATATTACTTTCTTCTGAATCAAATGTAATATTCTTGTTTCCCTTAGCAGTTATCATTGCTCAAAACATGTTTGATTAAATTGGATTGATTCCTTCAAACATGACAGCCTGGTGTCCGATGTAGAAGCAGGAGAGCAGCAAAATGAAAATGCAGTTTCCAAGAGCTACGGCTTTAGCAGTAAATCCTCTCTAGGGTAAAATGAAGTTGGGGGGGGGGGGCACTTGGTATAAGTCGATGATATGACCTGCCCTACACGTTCTGACTTGTTGCATTACAGGTAACTACTGTACATTGAGAGAGCTAACAAGTTCTGGACATGTCAGCTAACAAGTCTGAACGTGTAGGATAGGTCATATTCTCGACTTATACCAAGTTCCCCCCCCCCCAACTCCATTTTCCCCCATACAAAACCATACATAGATTACAAAACAATAGGGGTCTGAACGCAGAAAATGCCTTGAAAAAAAAAGAAAAGAGAAAGAAAAAAGTGGCGTTAAGGAAAGAAAGGAAAATGCCCTCACCTCATCGATATCGGTGTCAATAGCTTCCCTCACTAGCCTAGTACCGCCATTTTCCATAGCACATGGCTCAGCGCTAACCAAATTTGACTTTGATGGTGTCCTGCAAAACATATCCATAATCATATCAAAAACTCGCACGACATAAAAAGGACGAGCAAAATGAGAAGCATGAATGATAAAGAAAACAGAAAGAACCAGAACGAAGCAAAGAGTAGCTTGTTCTGAGCATTCACGTCGTCAAACTATTGGAGTTGACAAAACAATTTGGAGTCGCTGAGAAGCATAGGTTTTTTCGTTGTAAACCCACAACTATTTTGCTTGATTCCTGACAAGTTTTAAAATAAAACATAACTCTCTCTCTCTACACATGCCTTCACTCTTGCGCGCCGTTCTACTCGCCGCTCTTGCCGAAGCGTGGGATAAGGTGTACGTGTGCAGATTGCGGTCAAAACATTTATTCGACGGTAAAAAACAACTTCGAAAAGGATTTCGTTTTTGTTTTGACGTCCATGGGTTCCTGTCGCTTGTGTACAGCTTTTAGTTGCTGAGTGATGGCACATTGGACGAATTTTCATGCATATTTTGATTTAGGTACAATGGTGACACTTTTGAAGGAGATCCCTACTCTTTTCGAAAAGTGTTGGTAAAATTTTTGCATTCGGTATCCGGTAGTTCTTCATGAAGTTCTCTTCTTCTTCAAGTGGGGAATAATCAGTGTTGCAGTTGGTGTGGCTCGCGGTGTTTTGGAGAAAATCTCCTTGTGGCGCGGTGATATTACTCATCTCGAAATTGATGCAATCGTCAATGCAGCAAACAGCGGACTGGCTGGAGGTGGTTTTTCTCAAGGATTTACTCGCCCCCCCCCCCTATACTCAATGTTGTGTGTAGCCCCTTGCGTCACCGTCACTGAAGCGACGTCGGCTTTGATATACAACAACTATCAGTTGCTTTTGCAGTCGCGACACCAGTGCTGTTTCGCCAAAATAATTTTACACAAAAGTACCGGGACCGATGTTGCTGGCCAGGCTGACCAAGGGGCTATACTTCACGTGGCGCACAACAACAACCTTTTTCTTCAGTCTGCATCAAGTTTAGCTGATTTAAAATATCGTACTGACGGTTTTTTCGTCGGTACAAGACAACAGCTTTTCTTTTTTCACTCATTTTTTCAAAACAAGGGTGCTTTGTGGTGGCGCGCGTGAACAACGCTCACCTTCCAGCCATATCGTTATCATTGGCTGTGTATCATAGCCAGCCATTTCCTGTGATCAGCAATAACATGTCCACCCATGACGCTCTTGCTAGCGATAGTGATATGGACGGAGTGTGAGCTTGCCGGAGCCTGCCACTTCAAAACTAACAGGCTGTAGATGGTCAACTATCTTCTACAATAATCCAGGAGGTGGCGTCGATGGAGCCATACATCGGGCTGCTGGCACTGCAGAACTGCAGAAAGAATGTCGAGCCATTGGCCACTGCGATACTGGTGCCGCTGTGATAACAAGTGCTTGTAAGATGTCACACGTTAAAAGTGGGTCATGAGCATTTGGAAGATTCGGAGTTAAGAATGCTCTCACGCTGTTCACATACATTTAGATATCATTCACACTGTCGGCCCGATTTGCCACGGAAAAGTTGCGTCTGCGAACGATCGCGAGAAATTGATGTCGTGCTATCATTCCTGTCTCGACCTAGCAGTCAAAAACAACCTTAAAACCATAGTAAGTTTCGCTGTCTTTAATGTTTCAGTAATATGTAAAGAAGCTTCTAAATTCAGCTATTTTACGAATTCATTCCATTCTTTTCATCGCGAATTCATTCCATTTTTTCATTTTAATGGGACTTACTGTACCATATCTGTCTTGACCTCGAGTCTGCCCTCCAGATTTAGCAGTGACAGTTCATATCGAGAAGGTCCTCACTCGGCATGTACCTATTATACTTGCGACCGAATCGGATATATTCGAAGAAATGCTCGAATGTTCGGATATTCGAATAATTCATTCATTCAGTTTTCTAAAAAAGGAAGAGATTCGAACTATTTATTCATTCGACAATCCGGAAAAACGGGTTATTCGAACAATTCATTCGTTCGGGTTTTCAAAGCAAAGGTTATTCGAACAATTCGTTTATTCGATAAAAAAACCGATATTCGAGCTACTCATCTGGACGTTTCAAAACTATCGGATTCGCATCAATGTTTTACTTGAACTGTTACGACATGGGGGAGAGGAGGGTGCCGCGTGGTTTGCTATGCCTTGGAGGCTCGTTATGGGCCCATCCCTCTCTAACAGATCGCCTGTTATAATGTGATATGTGACCTTTGCAGGAGCAAGTTATAGAGGCTGATTATGGCAGCATTTAAGGATCACTGTCAGGAAGAGCATAGATAGAAGGCAGTGGCGGACGCTGAAATGGCCAAACACGGGAGGGACAACTATAATCACTGCCGTTTTGGACTCAATAAATAAAAATATCAATTTTAATATTGTACGAGTCAAAGTAAAACTTTTATCCATTTCACTGAGCATTTTTGAAAAAAAAAAATAGGCAACCCATTTTCGAAGCAGCGAGGGGACCGCCCGTCCCCCCTCTGCGTCCGCCACTGGTAGGGGGACGGGAACATTTACTTCAGCTTCAACCTACATATCACGACTCACATTTCAAAAAAAAACTTAGTGGTCTTGTCTTTGGTTTTTCCTACTTCCATTCTTATCATATATTGATATGATTACATCTTCTGAGATCTCTATGTAGGGCAAACATAAATGCAACGTGAGGATGTCAAATTCTCGTAAGTCGTTGTTAATTGCAATGCCAGTGGAGGTTGAACGACAAATGGAAACTTCTAAACATTCATGTTTGGGCCGAATATTCGAGTCGAATATATTCATTCATTCGGCCTCCAGAAATATTCCATTATTCGAACTATTCACTCATTCGGGTAGTCGGAAATGCTTGATATTCGAATAATTCATTCATTCGCAAGTTATAAGAAGTGGAATATTCGAACTACTTATATTTCGAATAATTGAAATAGGACAATATTCGAATTATTCAAAAGTTCGAATATTTGAAAAATCGTCGAATATTCCCAAGTATAGTACCTATGTCCAGATTTCGCGTCATTCGAAGTCAAAATCTCACTGCTTCTTGGCGTTGACATTTGGTTCAGGAATTCCTATCGCATCAGAAATTAGGATTGGAAAAGAGTTTCGCCGAGAACATCATCTTTTTCTTAAACTTTTATTGTTCTCTTCAGGCATTCTGTTGTATTTCAACTGGTGTCTATGGCTATCCCCAAGAAGATGCTGCAAAAACTGTGGTGGGGCTCCTAACCACATGGTTAGCGAAACCTGAAAATGCTGCGCATGTAAGTAATTCTTCCTTCTCTGTTTGCTTGACTTTTGCTTCTCTCGCTTATTATCCCAAGTAAATGGTGACCATCTCATTTAAAAGAGATATCAGCAGATTGCACGGATCGTTCTTGTTCTTTTCAATCCTGTGGACGTTGCTGCGTACGAGAAGTTTTTCGAAGAGTATGCTAAGTCACAGAAATAATTGAGCTTGTGTATCATATTTCTAGTTTGTTCATCCGGTTTACTTCTTAGCTGCTTATACGTGTTCGCTCGTTTAATGCGTACTTTTTTGAATTTTCACTTCTATTTTTCTTGCAGATTTTTTGACATTGCTTACTTCATTCAGGAGTGAATAAAGCTTGTCCTCCTTGTAGCATCTTCATTCATTGTATAATACATAATTATAAACGAAGCGATCGTTCGATGATTTGTCCCACTCTTTCAAAGGGTTCTTGTGGACTTTTGCAGGCGGTGTTCGCTTCTTTTTCAGTCCTGTAAATCTTATATATTCAAATCAGCGAAAGTTGGCTCTTACCAATATCTTATCCTTTTCTTGGAGCATTTCCGATATCATTGCCTAAGAATTAGTTAAGCAGAAGAACTACAAATTAATAGGAGCTTCGTGAACTAGTGAAGGCAATGACAAAACGTTCGGATGTTGTCAGCTAGTCCACGAATACAACGGCTGGGTAATTGAAGTGATGTTTTGTTAAACAGTGCACAGTGGAGTATATTGTAGTACGGGCTTTTTTAGGTGCTATTCCATAGCCCCAAACATTATGATTCCTGGAATCTTCCTGAATTTCGTGATTTAAATTGTTTCAATCTGTGTCTGTCTCATCCTTGTTCATCGTTGTGATTTTTTTTTCTGTTTTGAATGAAGTAGAAGTGAAAGGTTTCTTTTGTTGTTAAATGACGTGGTCTGATCCGATGGTTCCGTACAAAATTTATTGCGAAGTCGTCTTGGTATCGATTTCAAATAACTTTTCAGAATTTGAACAGTTATGACGGCGAAAATAGCCTTCAATCCATATGAAGTGCTTGGATTGGATCGAGGATGTTCGGATAAGGATGTGCAAAGAGCATACAAACAACAATGTTTGCGCTGGCATCCAGACAAAAATCTCGACAACAAGGAAGAAGGTATTCCACTACTTGATGTTTTTGTTTTGGCATATTCCTTTTTTTGCGTGAGACATAAAGAAAGCTGCAGCGGTCGAGTTCCGATCGCACCCATTTTGGACAAGCTTGTTGTGGAGCTCGACTCCCCTGGAGTTTTCTGTATTTTATAACGTTTAAATGTTGCCATGAGAGGTTATGTGAATAAAAAGGAACATATTCTTAACTCATTCCTAAGTTATATTTTTGAGCTGAAAGAAGATTCATTGCCGCCAAGGAAGCATTCCACTTCTTGTTCGACAAAAGCAAAAGAGTGAGTAATTATCTCGAATTTGGTAGCGCAACTCACTGGCTTCCCTTACATCTCGCTACGATATCGACTTTGTCTTCAGGATGAATACGACCGAGACTATGAAAGAGTTAAGCAACGGGAGTCGGCTTACAAGGCTCGCATGGAAAAAGCTGACAGTGCCAGGAAGAAGTCAGTTGTGAAATTCATCTCTCTCTTCGAAATCGTAGCTATCTTCGAATTGCCTGCGTTTCAGGTTCATAGATGAACTACACCAAAGGGAAAGGGAATTTGCTGAAAGGTCAAAGACAGTGGAGCATCTTTCTCCCGCACAAGCCTATCAGAAAAAGAAAGAAGAGGTCAGTTATATTTTTCTAACAATAATTTAATAAAAGTCTCCTGAATTTGAACTAGTGCTGGGCAGCCGCGAAGGTTGCCAGGCACTAGAGCATATCATAGCTACGGTAACATGGACTTTTGATGTAGTAATAGTGAACATTGTGCTTCCAAAGCGAAGGGGTTAGAGACTGATTTGGTGGATAATAGGGGTATCGCTAAACTCCACGTGAAGCATACCAATCTGTGTCGCCGTCGCTGGCGAACATCGTCGGCCGCGGTGCCGCCGGGCCCAAGCTCGATTGGCGCCGTTATAGTATGTTCTAAACGCGACAGTAGTTGAGTAACCGTGCGGACAGCCTGCTTTTCTCTCATTCCTCTCCAACTGCTGCACACTTTCCCGCGTTCTTTTTCTCTCTGCTGTCTTCCCAACTATTGTCAGTGGTGGAACGCACTATATCATAGTCGGCCGCAACTGCGGCGCAGGGTGCTATACTCCACGTGAAGGTAGCGCTAACCTACCGTTCACAAACTAGTGATTCCATTTCGAGTGGATATCCTTAGTAGTAACAAATGGCAATGAAATCCTGGAAGAAAGTGCTTGGCATGTGCTGACTTCACATGTAGAATTATTTGTTTTCTCCCTGAATAACCACTGAAGTTGCAATACTCTACATGGTGTATTACGGCAGCTTCCTCTTCTCTAAGTCTTCCAGTCACGCTACTCTTTCTTCACTAGTGAGTGAATAAGCCTATCCTTTTCCAATTTTCCAGCATCTGAGCAAAAGGTGGGTCGAATTTCTAGGGCTAGTTCATCCATTATGTGTACTATTTAAATCCTTCTATGTCTTTCTCACTTCTCCTCTCTCTTGGACCTTGATTTACTACTATTGTTGTATTTCGCAACAAACCTTTTTTCTGTCTCGCATTTTTTTCATAGGACATCTGCGCAATAGCAAGCTGAAGCTTGTGAAATACAAACTTTCCTTGGGTTATTTTATTGATTCCGAAAATGACAAGAATTTGACATTTCCTTTGGAAATACGAGACATGCATACTCCTACTCGTTGTTGGCGAACGCTACAGCAATGACGGTCGTCCTCAGAACTTGGTTCATTCGTGCTCTCCACATTCATTGGGCTGCTGCCAACCCCTTTTTTTAGTCAGTGCAAAGAGTTATGCGTAGACCTTCATCCTAATACCGAAAAGAAACGGGAAATGGTCAAGGGGTACCCGATCAGTTGGTGCCACGCATGCAGATGCTCTGCGGCTCTCAGCAACCTGCCATAACAGTGCTGCGTGGCTTATGACAAACTCGTAGGGATTTTGCGCTGGCCCTGCTCTAAGACACTCTCATTTCGACTGTTATGGTAAGCTTACGCTTTACTGCAAAACCTAGCCGATTATCGCACTTGATTAGTCAAGGGTTTGGATACCTGAGAAGTGGAAAAGTTGTCTTAAAAAAATTAAGGAATTTGAGAGAAAAGAAGAGCGTCTTTCTACTAGAGTGAAGACGGACTAATTTTTCTCCGAAGAGATTCTTTTGGCACACCTGCAAATGTGGTGAAAAATAGTTAAACTCTGTCCCGCATTATCGTATTTGAGATAAATAATAGATACTTAGAAAAATGGGTACCTATCAGTGGCGGACGCAGGGGGGGGGGGAGCCCTCGAGAATGGATCACCAAATTTTTGAAATTAGTTTACAATACAAACAAAAATCCTGTACTAGTTTATTTTTAATTGTTTGTTTTCATTATTATTTTTAATGCAATTTTTTATTAATTATTTATTATCATAATTAATATTTTTATTGATTTTATTTTTTCTTTTTGGGTCTCTGGGTCCCCAAAACGGCGGAGACCCCACTTTTTTCCCACGCCCCCCTCCCGCCCACTTTCTGCGTCCGCCACTGGTACCTATATCTTCTGTCTTTGATTTCTATGCAAATACATATTATTTCAGTTTAATGAGTAGCTACGCAATTTCCAGGAGAAACGCATCCTGTCAGAATTTGAGGCCCTACGGAAGAAACTTGAGCAAGAGGCTGCCGATGAGATACATGCTCAACAAGAAAGATTGGCTCGGCTTGCGCGCGAGCAAGAAGAGCAGAGCAAGAAAGAAGAAGCTGAGGGTAACAGTTTTGCCATATCGGCTCTGTTCGGCTTTACTTGTCAAGTAGGACTACTTCCTATCAATTTGTATAAAACTATTAGTATTTTTACTGCAAAGATTTTGGTCTTTCAGAGAGGCACCCTACATTGCAAGTTAAGTGGAAACCATCTGCAGACAGTGATTACAAAGAGGAAGACCTAAGGAAGATTTATGAGACGGTAAATAATAATAATAATAATTTATTACATGAGATCACTCATGTGTAATACACTAGTAACAATGAAAGTGAGGTAGGCAAACTTGATGCATAAAACTAAAACTATAAAACGATAAAACTGCAACAACTATGAGAACAAATTATACAAAAGAGAAAGAAGAACGGGTAGGCACAAGGATTGTGGGAATTCACTGAGCATCCACCTACATTCCCAGATAAGTGTCGATCATATTTTTAAAAGAATTGAGTTTGGTAGGAAGTGGTTTCCTATTGTGTAGTCTCACATACTCAGAACCAGCCCTGTTGGTAAAGAAATGTAACCTGTAATTGTGCTTAGCCCGTAGAATAGAATATTTTATTGCGCTGCCCCTGGTGAGAGAGGGTCTAGATGAACAGAACATTTCAGGTCTGATTTTACACATACCATTGATGATTTTATGGAATAGTATCAGATCAAACTTCCGTCTTCTAATCGCTAGGGATGGAAGTCGGAAATTAGCATTTCTTTCTTCATGCCCTGGGATCTCTTCGTATAAAAAACCAAGTGATCTTGCCATGAGTTTTCTAGTGAAACTATTTTGAACTCTTTCAAGTTTGGCAGTTGTTGCAAGTTTGCATGGATTGAAAACAGCGGTGCCATATTCTAGTATTGGGCGAACAAATGTCTTATAAGCTCGGAGCAGAACTTCAACGTTACGTGTGCTAAGAGCTCGAAATAGATTAAATACTAACCTGGAAGCCTTCGAAGCGATTTGGTAACAATGAGCATCGAAGCATAGATCCTTAGTCACCAGAAAGCCGAGATCTTTAATCTGATCGACATGCTGGATGGCAGAACTCTCAACAGAGTAGTTGCCTACAGGGTTTTTTGATCCAAGATGCAAAACTTTTATCTTCTCTTTACATAGCGGAAGTTCCCAGTCAGCAGACCAATCTTGAACAGCATTAACTGCGCTTTGCAGTACTCCTATATCACCCGGTGTTGAAATGGTATGGTATATTTTGAGGTCATCAGCGAAAACACTGCACTTAACACCCCTATGTAGAATGAGTGACGGTAGTTCATGAGTATAAATGTTGAATAAGATAGGGGATAGGACCCCTCCTTGAGGAACCCCGCTAACCATTCTCCTAGGTTTAGAGAAGGATGAGTTTACACGAACTGAAAAGTACCTTTCCGAAATGAAAGAACGAATCCACTCAACAATACGTGGGTGGATCCCCACCTGTTGCAGTTTCAGAATAAGTTTATTGTGAGGGACACGGTCAAAAGCTTTAGAAAAATCAAAATAGACCACATCTATACTTTTTCCCGCATCAAGTGCGTGAGTCCAATCATTCAGACTCTGAATCATGGCCGTAACCGTCGACTTGCCGTTTTGGAATCCATGTTGGTATTCTGAGATAATAGAGAACTCATCAAGATGCTTAACAATTCTTTTATACACACTTATTCTTTCTTCTTACCCTGTTGCAACTCTTAATTTTTAGTAGTAGCCTTTCTTTTCTAAGTAAGAACTTTTCAGTACGGTAAAATCTTGACAGTCACACCTATACGGATGACCAAGAAAGGAGGGCGACTGTGCATGATCGAATTTGATGCTAGTCTTGTTGAAATGGGAGCAGAACTGGAACAGGGAAAGGACGGTCCCGAAATTTCAGGTACTTTTCTTGTCTGGGCTTTCTCCTTTTCATCTGAAAAGACATCTATGCGACTCGACAACAGCCCATTTCCAATCGAAGATATATGGCCAATGATATTCCCGAGTGGTTGCTTAAGCGATGAAGGATGGTGCGCATTTGCATTCATACAACTTTGATCGCGTGTTCTCTTCGACCAAGGCGACGTAAACAAAAATTGGGCGATACATGATAAGTGACAAGTAGTGACTCTGGATTGCTACTTGCTGCAAAAGTTGCACGAATTTTTGTTGCCGATTATGTTTTTTTCCTTAATTTTCCGCATCAAAAGTACATCCCCCCAAAGTAAGTTGAAGCGAAAACAAGTGATACTCCTGGAATTTAGGGCACATATTCTCTTCACTTCTTTACAGATCCATGAGTAAGCGACGTAGGCATTACGTTTCGAAATTTTCGGCTGTATCATCGACCTTTTTGAGGAATGTTCAATTTCTAATTTGCTTCTGCTATCCTTGAAACCCTGAATCATCACGCATTCGCATCTAAAAATGCAGAGTTTGTAGCAAGAACAAGCAAGCAGTTGCTTCACAGCAGGAGAAACTGACGGTTGTTTGCGCTTTTGCGAAAGAAATTTTTGGCCTCACTCAATTCACCTTCTAAAATTTCTGGATTATTGCCCTGGTTTTGTGGTACAAGGCTTACTCTACTTACCAGAGCAACTTGAAACCCCTACGGAACGGTGTGTAGAGGTCGTTGGAAAAATATGCCAACTACGTGACTGCTGAGAGCAGACACGTTCACTGTTCCTTCTAGTGCTCCTGCTCCTAACACATTGGGATCTCTGAAAGCTGGTTTGAAGCTAAATGTAACAGATAGTTGTCTGGTCCTCCAGTTCCACCCCCGCTCCTTCCCTCAAGGTCTTCAGAGAGCAGTTATGACCAAATATTTTTGACGCCCTTGTAGTACTAGGGCCGTCAATTTCCCTTTCACATATCATAATATACTAAAGGGGTTGTTTTGACACATTATTTCACATTTTCCCCACAGTTGAGTGTACGAAAACTGCGGCGTGATCAGATCTTATGAAAGTCTTGTTTCTGAATTAACGATACAGATGAGAGTCATGTAAAGTTTCGATAGTTCCAAGTTCATGTTTTATAATGGGCTGCGTCATTCTATTCCATGCCCTTTCATTTTCCCATTTGTTTGTCGGAATTAGCGAAGTTTGTTCAGTCGCTTCCTTCTATTGGGTTGGTGAAAAAGTTCTGCAACACTCGCAACGAATTCTTTGGAGATGCATTTCTTTATTAAAACAAAATCTCAATCAATGCTACATTTACCATTACTGTGCGGTAACCTTGCCCATCTTTTCGACAGCTTCTCTTTTCCTTCCTGCTAGAACACAGAAGCCGGGGGATCAAAAAAAAACATTGACATCTCTTTTCGAGTCCCTGGCAATTGCCAAGCCTCATTTTCCATAGGTTATTGCTCATGGTCAGGAAAAGGTGACTGTCCGACAGGGCCAGGTCTGATGAATACGATAGGTGTGACAGAAATTTCCAACAGAGATTCTGAGTCTCCGCACGACTTGCGTTTGCAAAGTGTGCATGAGCATTATCTTGCAGAAGTTGAACACTTGCTAGTTTGGGCGTTTTGCACGGATGGCACCTGTCAATCTCTAGAGTTGGGCGGCGCAGAGATCCATCGTTATTGTGGTGCCACTACTTAGAAACTCGTTTAAAAAAGCATTCCTCGTGGCTCCAAGACAACATGGAAAAAACTCTGTTTTTGGGGCGAGTCTGCTTTTGAATGTTTTGGAAGTGATTCTGGACACGTAATCCACTGGCGCAGCTGTGCTTTGTTCGCGTACATGACCAACCCTGCAGCATCTTTTAGAATGTCCTTCCCACGTGGCCGAAGAAACAGCGACTGCTAAGCCGGCATGACTTGACAGATTCGCACAACACACGGGGTATTCATGTCCGGGGCAACTTTGCTTAAACCGAGAAAGCAAGGATGCTTGATAACGGTGGCGTAGTCGCGCTAGACCGTCTTCGCTAACTTGCAGTTGTCGGCATCTGGCTTGTCTTTAGGGTGTCCCGCAAAACGTCCTTATTAACAGGCGACGCACATGCAGAACGTGGGTGACTTTCAAGCATACCATCGAAGGGGGCGAGAGGGCGTCGAATAGTGAATAACGGTCCTCTCTAAATGTAGCTCATATTGGCGTCGGCGCTTCTTACAAGATGTCCTTGCAGAAAACCATAATAGACAAACTAGCGAAGTGAGACGCAACCGGCCAAAGGCACTATTACTCGTATACTAATAGAATTCCCCTCGTATGCCCTTCATTTGAAAGCCTCGAGAACATACTGCCTCGTCCCAACACAAGATCGCACCTGTAAAGCTGCTTTTGCGTTTTAGAAATGGAAATAAAAGTGTTGCAGAACTTTTTCACCAACTTAATAGTTTAGAGTGTTAAAGGCAGCACCCATGGCAATTTTCGACTTCGGTACATTTCGGGGTAATCGGGTGCGCTTAACACTGTTGTAATGCTGGAAAAAGTGAAAACCGTCAAAATCTCTGTTTTCTGGAACCCTCAGTTCATCGATTTCGAGCAGGTTGAGCCGAGTTGCGCGATCTGCTCGTTGTGGAGCGATCCAAAAAAGTCAATACCGCTGCTCTTTTTGTCAGCTGTTTTGCGGGCGAAAGAGGTTTTTGGCCATGTTTTGCGGCGTTCCTAAAGTTTATGGAAGAAAACAAACTTTGGAAAAGATAATCTGACCAGTCAAGATGTAGAAGAATCACCAATGAATTCTAAAGCAAACTCCGAGCAGTGAAAAAATTCGAAATCGCGACACTTGTGAACATCAACCATACAAGTAATTAAACTAGCACATTTCTTGTGGTGTAACAGGTAAAAAAATTATCATGCTAAGCAGTGCAAAAAAGAAAGTTAAGGACCAAGAAATAGCTTTACAATAACAAGGAACAAAATGGCTAACCACCAAATCAGCTGGCAGCAACGATCCGTTGCCGCCATAACTCGATCGAACGACCCCACGCTGATCCTGCTGATCCAGGATCTTGGACACTTCACTAATTATATCTCAGAAACGGTTTCCGTGCTACTTTCTTCGCCAGATTGTTAGAACTATTGCTAAGGCTCAGAAACGATCAAAACCTCAGATATGAAAATTTCCGTGGGTGCTGCCTTTAAGATACTGGGTTATCAAGAGGTCTCATCTTTGTCTCTATCGAGGGAGTTCTTACTTGAAAACATTACTAATTATTCATTCTCATTAGCGTTGTATCAAAACTGATGTGTTCAGCTTAAAAAGCTAAACATTTTGCCAAAAAACAATATTTTGGAATCTTTCAGCCCGACACCAAAGTTCAAAGAAACTGATCTGAATATCTTTCAAATTCGGTTGTTTCGTAATGATGAGGGCTCTTCAGGAGCAAGCAACTCCACTAACGCAAACTTTGCATTATTTTAGTAAAAATTCAGTGAAATTCTATTTTTATTATAAGATGATATTTTCACATCGGTTTGGTAGTGAACGAACATTTACTCAAAAAGTATGTTTTTTAGGTAACTGGATCATCCCACCCCAGCCGTGTGCAGATGGTGATAGCAAGCCGCCTTCCGATAAGCGTTCAGGTCGGTGGTTTAGTTCGTTACGCGTGACCGTCTGAACTCGTCCGAGTTTTTTGAAGTGTTTTTTTCTTCTTAAGAATACGCATCGATGACCTACGAAGAGCTGCAGGCACAACTTTTCGCCGATGTTGACCCGCCTCCCGAGAAGCGGAAAAAGTGGCATGAAGAAGAGCAGTGACTATGTTATACGCAATGAATATACGCTAAGATGTACAAATCGGCTGGACGTGCTTTCACATTCCAATTAAAAATAGAACTTTAATGAATGGTTCTCTAAAATTCTGTCGTCACAAGCGCAACATTGAAGATTTATTGACATACGCACACACCAACTCCAGTTTATGGAAGTACGAGAAAATAGAAATCAATAGACATATACGGCTAAGATTTTGGCGACCGGCTTGACAGAATCCGAACAATGTTAAGCGCGCGGGTGGCCTGTAAAAAAATGTAAATATTGCATCAGGGAAACAATTGTGTATGTTTAAAAAAAACTAAAAAAACTAATGAATGCAGCTGTTTGAGTTTTCAAGACCCTAGTATTGACTTGATGAAAAGTTCTGCAGCACTCACAGCGAAATGATTTTGTTCATTAAAACAGAATCTCAGTCGATGCTACATTTACCATTACTGTTGGTAACTTTGCCCATCTTTTGGGCAGCTTCTCTGTACCTTCCTGCAAAAACGCAGGAGGCTGTGGAAAAACTTGGACACCTCATTTTCGAGTCCCTGTTGATTGCCTTGCTCATGGTCAGAAAAAGACGACAGTCCGACAGGGCCAGGTCCGGCAAATACGATAGGGGTGACAGAAATTTTCAACCGAGATTCTGAGTCTCCGCACTTTGCAAAGTGCGCGTGAGCACTATCTTGCAGAAGCTGAACACTTGCTAGTTTGGGTGTTTTGCACGGATGGCACCTGTCAACTTCTAGAGTTGGGTAGCGCAGAGATCCGTCGTTATAGTGGTGCCACTAGAAATCTTAGTAAAGCATTCCTTGTGGCTCCACCGACAACATGGAAAAATTCTCTTTTTGGGCGAGTCTGCTTTTGAATGTTTTTTAAGTGATCCTTACACGGAATCCTCTGGCGCTGCTTTGCGTTGTTCGCGTACAGGATGAAACATCCACCTCACTTACAATATCCTTTAGAAAGTCCTTCCCATTTGGACAAGGAGACAGCGACTCCTCGGTACTCACCCGGCATGACTTATGAGATTCGCACAACACACGAGGTATTCATGTCCGGAGAACTTTGCAAAAACCGAGAAAGCGAGGATGCTGATGACGGTCGCATAGTCGCAATAGAGTGTCTTCGCCAACGTGCAGTTGTCGGCATCTGACCTCGTCTTCAGGTTGTTCTACAAATCGTCGTTAACGGTCGACGCGCATCCAGACTGTGAGTGATTTTCAAGCATCGTTTCGTCAGACTCGAAGCCTTGGTACCATCGAGGGGCCGTCGAATGATAAGTAACGGTCTCTTCAAACGCAGCACATATATTGGCGTTGGCGCTTCTTACAGGATGTCCTTGCAGGAAACCATAATAGACAAAGGAGGGGTGTGAGACTCGACTGGCCGAGGGCATTATTACTTGGATACTGATAGAGCTTCCCTCGTATGCCCTTCCCTTGAAAGCTTCAAGAACATACTACTTCGCACCGAAAGAAGATCCCCCCTGTCAAGCTGCTTTTGCGTTTTAGAAATGGAAATAAAAAGTGTTGCAGAACTTTTTCATCAACCCAATAAATCGGTAAAACTTGGAGAAACTTTGGGAGTGCTTCTGCTCGAGAACTGCCACGCGTTATTTCTCGTATACTGCAGGTTCTTGGACGCGCTACATCATCTGGGCACTCTGATTGTCTGTGCGTATCCACATTACACATTATAGAAACTTCCTCATATATAGCGGAGGCACAGAGTAGAGCTAACGTAACTAAGAGAATGTGTTTTTTAAAGAATAAAATTCAAAGTAGCTTCATACCATCAGCTGTAGGTAATGGTACTCTCTGTTCCCTACTTGTGATTTTTTTGGAACGTTGTTGTCCCCTTTATCATGTGCTATGCATATGGATTAAATAAATAAATGAATTTATATTAGTGTTTCCATTCTCATCCAGTCCTGCGGTTTCATATCAACAGGGGGTGAGGAGGAATGGACCTCGATCACTTGGGTACCTTGTACCCTAATGTGGTATGATGTGGAAGGGTAATGCAGAGCTGTAAGAGTCCTTGGCTACAAGAAAAGGAGGCCTCTGTCAATGAATGTGAATGAGTGTTTGCAGTGCTGTGTCTAGCCCTTGTTTATTTCAATTGATCCCTTCGCTCTTTTAACAAGGGGAAAAAGTGCTCTTCCTTGCTGATTAGACTAAAGTCCCTAAAGAGAAAGTGGTTTTTTTTCAGCGAGTGCGACATAATCTGAGATCACATGCAGTTTTGCGATGCGCATTCATTCATAGTAAATGAGCACTTCCAATACGAGTAATGTTTCTGTTGCGGCGACCACAGCGAAGCGGTGCTTGACGATTTTTTGTCATCCATTCAATGGTCGGATAAGACAAAGACGCAGACGGCGATTTGCTTTACAACAGTTATTTTTCTAGCAACATTGAGCGACGGCATAACAAACAAAACTGGTTGTTTGGATTAAAGCATCAGGAAGGGACAGCTCGGGGGAGTTTCCTTGAGCTCTAGCTCATTAATTTGTTGAAATTCTGCGCAGCTACTGAGCAATCAAACTAGCGTACATGTTGCCATACTTGCAATGCTCACGTGCTCAGTTGATTTTGATGGAGCATCTTGACAGCATGTGAATAGATAAGTAAATAAACCAATAAATATTGTTGTCGGACAAATAGCAGGCGGACAATCTCTGTTTCGAGGCTGGTAGGTGGATTAATGAAGAAAAATGGCAAGAATTGCTCGTTTTTGACTCACCTAGAACACTCTCTTGCCTCGAAGTCCCTTGAGATTCATGTAAGGCATCCGCTTGCCACGCAGTCCTCGCAGGCCTTTGAACGTTGGTCCTGCGTCCATGAAATCCGATCTCTTCACATACTCGGGAACTAGTTCCAAGTACGGGTACTGCTGAAAATAATGGTCATTACATAGCTGATTTTAGGAGTGGAGGTTCGTATGCAGAAGAAATGGAGTCGTGTTGCTGTCGGCTGGGTATTTGAGGGGGTTGTATGGGTCTGGATCTTTCTATCATGATCACGCTTGACCCTGGCCATGATGTGGTGGCTTTATTTCATCTCTCTCCATAGGAAACTTGAAACCAATTCCAGAATGGCACTCGACTGTCCTTCTTGCAAGCATGCTTCTTCCACATTTAGGAGAATTTTTTCGCTTGGATTTACGAGTCGTGCGAGCGATAGGAGAGAAGGTTGCGATCTTAAAGGAAATTTGTGCTTTGACTCGCCCCAAAGTACATAAAATGTAACAAAACGCCAGGTTGAGCTGTAGGCTTTAATTCAGTTCAATTCCACGAACCTCAGCGCAAGAGTCGGGGAACAGTGGATCAAAGAAAGTGGGAGAGTGAGTTTGCGCTCATCAAAGATACAGGTGTCCTCGGTCACGCTTTCAAGGGTACAAAAGGTCAATGCTTAGCGAATCCTAGCTTCTCGAGCAGTTTACTGTTCCTCAGAAGCAAGACATTCCGCGATGAAGGCGAACTATCTATGTACTTTGTTTCTTTCGCATGACATCAATGTTATGATTAATTAATGCGCAATCGTGTGAAACCAGGTCAGCTAACCCACTTCGACGTCCTGGGCTGGGATCCATGAAACGTTCACGACGAAAAGCAACGATGGTCAGCTTGACCGGTCACCCTACAGAGTAGGTAATGTGAGGGTACACAGGACGTGAAAGTCGGTTAGCTAACCTAGTTTCGCTTGGTTATGCGTTCATGATTCCAAGCCCTGGTAATCATCACCTTACAGCCAGAAGCGGACGCAGGGAGGGGGGCGTCTCCTTTCGAGAATGGGTCGTCAAATTTTTGGAATTACTTTACAATACAAATAAAAATCTTGTATTGTACTGGCTTATTTTTTATTGCTTATTTTTTCAGAGAATTTTTATCAATTATTTATTATTGTAATTAATGTTTTCATTGATTTTATCTTTCATCTGAGTCTTCATAGCGGTGGAAACCCCACTTTTCTTCCCATCCCCCCACTTTCTGCGTTCACTACTGCTCAAAGCGTCTCTTGAATACTCAGTCACGCTAACCATCGTTAGCCTGCTCATTTAGCGCATAGTAAGTTTCAGGCCGGAGGAAGAAGCTGACCCTTTTGAGCTTCATATCTATTATTAACTTATTCAGCTAGAATCCGATGGCTGCCAGCGTCATGCCTGGTTGCTGTTTCGCGCACAGCTCCGAATCAGACGTCTCTGCATGGATCAGTACGTTCCCGGGACACTTTCTGCGCAGCGACGGGTGCAGGAAACGAAACAATGAACCAATCAGCGCATGACGTCACCTAAAGTTCGACACGGCTCGACCACTCTCAAAACGGCTCGTAAACAAGAAAATAGTACGACAAGAGGATTCGTAGAACTTATCCACTCTTACAATTTCAGATGTACAATAGTAAATTTTAAGGATCTTCTTCTCGGGATCTGCATAGAAATGAAATGCTACTGGTTCTGATATGTTTATTTCGACACCTCTCATATTTACCTGCACATTGCTATCTGACCGAAACAATGGACCGGAGCCATAATTACATCGCGGCGGTAGTGTCTAATGGAGAAACAGAAAGATGGAGCAAAAACGATGTGGACATGTTAGGCTACACTGTTTCTGAAATGGAAATGAAAATCGGTACAGTGAATTCTTCTGTGGATTTCCCAACATGGCCACATCCAGCTCCAACTTCCCTAAATCACCGTAAAAGAAGCCAATAATAAATCGAACTGAGGTGGAATGTTGTGTCACCGTACAGGATGATTACTCAACCGACGCAATTTTTTAGAGATGGTGGTGGAACCTCACTGAGGTTTCTCGGTTAGTGTTTAACTAGGGCTAGCATTATGTCTGGAAATTGGAAGAGTCTGAGAGATGATAGCTCCCCCAGAGAGATATTGTCGCCACAACTCATTTTTACTTCCTATTTTCAGATGAACTTAATTTTTGCAGGTGGATCTGAAATCCAAATGTGAATCCCAGTTTCCCAGCTCCCGACGACTTATCCGCGGTTTCGCGTTGAAATCGAGCAATGACGATAATGAGCAAGGATATAGAAAAATGATCAAAGGCAGAAGGAGGGAATACAATCCAAAATATCTTAAAATAATCGCAGTAGCCGACAAAGGGGGACGGTAAATTCCACACCATTCACTATTTCATCAATCTAGTGGAAATTCACGCTAAATGTTGATGGCGTTCTTCAGAGATGCTGAAGGAGACTGGATCGGAAAGTTGATAGTCAGTGGAATACCAGGTTCCAGAATCTTCGATGAAATGACGGTCTACAATCGAATGTTCTGCACCTGGCCAATGCTTTTGATCCTCGAAATTTGGATCCTCTAAATTTGGAGTACAAAGTGTCTACTAACGTTCATTTTTTTGGAATGTATCATGTAGACCATTTTTTCCTATCTCACTTAAAAATTCCGAGTAAATGGATGTTTCCCATTTCTCTATGCACGTTACTATGTAGATATGTACTCGAGCAATCAAGTTTTAGTTGTTCCACAAAGTTGAGCGGCTGTTGGGACCATGAATACCATAAACCAGTCGAATGCCGTTATGACAGCATACTCATTCAGTAGTGATCAGGCGCATAAAATTAAGGTTGATCTCCACGAACGACTAGTTTGTGGTAGGTAGAGGTGACGAAATAGAAGGAAACCGAACAAACATAGTTTCAGCAGATGCGAGGAAGCACCTCTATTACAGTTCTGGCCTTAGGAGCGGTTACTTTCATAACCTCTATTTGAGCTGAAAATGGGGAACATCTGCACCTTCCCACTCCGCTGAAGCAAGTATGCACTTATCTCCTTAGTTCTGCTCCAAAAAACGCTTCTTCCTCTAGAGAAAAAAAAACCAGGAAAATTGTTTTTTTTTTGCAGCCAAACCGGGGAATAGTTTTAGTGCGTTCAACAATTCAATATGGTTTGCTGTTGTCCAACATTAGACCCTTGGGGTAGGAGACGGCTGCACTCCAAAGATTACCCTGTCAGGGAAAAGTCTACTTTAAATGAAGAATTTCCAGCTCACCCAAGCACTTATTGGATCTCGTTTCAACTTTGGAAGAGAGTAATTGGATTCGCGAACAATATTCGAGAGTCCTCCACTTCAAAAATCAAATTTCCGCTTGGAAACTCCTGGGATAAACGTTCCCTCAACATGTGCAGCCTGCGGAAACTCACGTATTCATGTGAAGTTGTGTTCCTAACATACAGCATTATGTGTCACGGTCAATGTTCATGAGAACTTGCAAAGATAATGGATTATATTTCGAAGTGAACCCCTGGTACCGAGAAGACCATACCTTCCTGGAAGGCCCATGGAGTGTGATGATTGCAAGGCTTGAGTGAAAATTAATCGACTTAAGCAATGAAAACCAAAACCAATCCATACGGATTTCTAAAATGACGGAGACAGGCCCTTTTTCGCTCATCCCTGTAGTTTATTTATTTATTTATTGAATACACCGCCATATAGTTGTCCCTTCAAAAGCCGTACCGTTAGCTAAGCCGTTAGCCGTCTTGGCCAGTGAGCTTGCAAAATAAACTCCTCAGAACACAGTAGCTACAACTAGTATAAGATGGACTATAATCTCCACGATCCGCTAGGGTTGCAGTTGAATGGGCCACTACACTTAGTTAAGGAATTAGAGAACAACCTCTACTTCAGTTCGCAAATATTTCGCAGTTGTTTCTATTGAAGCGTAGGCTTAACTTAGTAACCACAACGGTTAATTCTGGAATACTGGATGAATTAATAACTTACAAGAGAAGGATAGTAGATGTCTGTGGCTTTTTGAAGTGAGTTGCACATCACTGTATGGAGTAGGATACGATTACTTCAAATAAGTCTCCCATTTGTGCTTGATTGCAAAACGAAAGAAGTTATGGACGTTTCTCCGTTTCGTACCGATGGCCCGAACGAGCGCCTCTCGGACAGTAGAGGCGGCACCCGGTCGTGTAGAGTGGTACGTCTCTCATCCTATAAGATAAGTTATACCGAATCCTCGACAAAATGGAAGCAGTTATGAAGGTTTTGCCGTGCCGTGATCACATTATTTTGAGCCAACGCTTATTTATCTCCACCAGCGGTGCATAACGGTGTAACGTTAAGCCTCTCTAATCCAGATGGAGAATCTTGGGACGACTTCATAGAAGGGCTTTCAAGCACATAGTGAACAAGTTGGGAAGATACAGAAGTGGAACCTATGGCTGGAATTGAACAAGGACAGAGTCTCCGCTAAATCGAGAGACTTAGCATTACACCACCATACACAGCTGGTAGAAATAAAATTAGCGCTCACTCGAAATGATGTGAACACGGCACAATAAATTCAAAATTTTTTCTTTTCGCCAACCATTCGATATAACTTGTCTTATAGTGTGAGAGACGTGTCAGCCAAGTACTGGCGACACTATCCGAGATCGCTCGCTTGGATATGGGCCCTAAAGAGAAAAACATTCATAACTTCTTTCCTTTTGCCACTAAGCTCAAAGAGCAACATAATTAGAAGCACCTCCGACTCCATATAGTGATGTGCGATTCACCTTGAAAAGCCACAGACATCTGATATCCTTCCCTTGTTAGTAGCATTCAAGTTTAGCTGTAAATCGGACCGGTATCATGACTTATAATAAAGCGCTTAGTCTGTCACGTGTGTTTGTGTGGGTGTGTGTGAAACGAAATTCCCTGATTGGTCAGTGATGGTGATTGCGGGGTCAACAGGATGACAGGGATGGGTATGGTGAGGTTCAAAGAATTAAGAGAAGCTCTAAAGGATGGGGAAGTGGGGAGCGGTGGGTGCGCCGACCCCACAAGGTGGAGAATACCTAGAGACAGGTCCAACGGTGTGATAAGGGTGCGTCGGCGTGCAAAAGTGGGGAAATGCCTGGAGTCGGGTCCAACGTTGTGATAAGGATGCGCCGGCGTCCAATAGTGGGGAAACGCCTGGAGTCGGGTCCAGCGTTGTGATAAGGATGCGCCGGCGTGCAAAAGTGGGGAAATGCCTGGAGTCGGGTCCAACGGTGTGATAAGGATGCGCCGGCGTCCAATAGTGGGGAAACGCCTGGAGTCGGGTCCAACGTTGTGATAAGGATGCGCCGGCGTGCAAAAGTGGGGAAATGCTTGGAGTCGGGTCCAACGGTGTGATAAGGATGCGCCGGCTTCCACAAGTAATAGGAATTCGCTAGGCGTGTCTATCTTTGTATGAGCGGTACGCTTACCCTGTTTCGGCGGACCCTCCTATCTAAATCACCTAGATGTACATTGTTTCCTTTCGTATCCGTGTTCTCTTTCCATTCCGTTTGTGTCTGATAAACCACTCCTTCCTTTCTGTTTATATACACCGGTGGACCCTTATCACTTGAATTACCACAACAACCAGTTGAGCCTAAATCATTTCAAGATAACATTTGCACTGAATTGGTTACGCTCAATTATTCACGGCCATTAACTTCTCTCATATGGGAGAACATAATTTCCTTCTACGGGGGAATCTACCACCTACCACCTACGGGATAAAGGGCTTCTCAGGAAAGCGATAGAACTGTGTGGGAGGAAAGAGAATTTATCAATCCATTGACACTTTTGTGTTTGCTTTCAACGTGCAGTATGCGAGCGAACCGAGCATCAATAGAAGTCTGGAAGTCCGGCGTTAGCCGGACGGCCAGACTAGTCAGGTAATAATACCCGACGACATCCATACCTCAGAGATAGTCATACCCTGAGAACGTGACTGGAAAGTCCATTCCTGGACAGAAGCTCGAGCACCTTGATCTGATACAAACCCTAAGCGTAACCTCAGACGGATGCTTCCCATCGATGAGGGTGGATCCGAACACCGAGCCTCAACCACAGGCCCCATTAGTTTGCGTGGTTATCGTTCCGTAAATCCCAGCCCTGGGTCGATTAGGTCCTGATAAAAGGTAAAAACGGAAAAAAAATAGAGCTCGGCTCAACTTGCAGAATTCAGTCATTCTAACTCTAAAGGACTTTTGGTGGTAAGGAGACTCTCCTTGAACTGCAAGAACTTTTTCGACCACGGCCCTTTACCTGCCTTTATCGGCTTGCATCCACCCCCTGCACAATCTAAGCATAATCTATCCTCTCAGACTCTTCCTGGGAGAGAGATATTTGTTGATTTGGAACCAGAGATCTGTGTCTTTGTCAAGTCTCAGCAGGCATAATTCTGAAGCGAGCGAATCAGCGAACCATCCACGCGTTCTTATGCAGCTGACTGAGAAGGTTCTCTGCAAAAGAAAAAGAGGATAGATGAAAATATAACGAGAAGAAAAAACAAAGAGGATAGATGAAAACATAACGAGAAGAAAAAACGAGGAGAATATATGACGCCGCCAACTAATCTGTCCTCGCAAAAATGCAATGTAGGGAATGAATGGCAGAATCCGAACGCTTCCAGTTATGCCACCATTTCATTTTCACTGTGCCATGCCCCGAACGGTCCGGATTGTGGCCATTCATTCCCAACTTGCATTTTTACGCGGACAAATTAGTTGGCAGCGTCATATATCCATATTTCAAACATTGATATCCATGATCTTAACAGACTTCCGCTAGAGAAGCTTCGAAAATGAATTCGGCATATAGCGCAGTAGCTACACCATGAAAGCTATGAGCAGAACAACGGAAATTTGCTCATAATACTGCTAGGGACGCGAACACAGGCAAACTCTGCTTAATTGCACTGCTAGATTAAGACTGTGAGATTGCTTTCTTATCGTCATTTATGATTTCTTACAAAATTCTGGCCATTCTGCGAAATTTGGAGATAACAAAAAGAAATGGCAAAGAATGGCTGTGAAATGTTTTTGTTTGTGTTTGTTGAAACGCACGTCCTCCTTCTGAAAAACGTATTCAATAATAATACTGCATTACCACAGCAAATTAATGTATTAACATTGTAATGTATAATAATGTAGAGCCAAAGAGGTCTTGGAGCTGCGGAGTTTAGTACCCGCTTTAGACAGAAACGCGGAAAGCATGCAATTTTTATGGGAGCTTACCCTGGTTTTGAAACATTCTAAAGCATTGTCACAGTTTCAGCATTCTCAAATTGGTTTCATGCATTATCAAAAGAAGGTATTCAACCCCTTCGTGTTTGGATGGGTAAAATGCTTTAACAACGATGCTGAGTTTGGGGCCAGAGTAGTCTACCCGGCACTGTATTATCCTTCCTGATTGACTAAGAGTTTATCTATTACGACCATGTTATTTTCATGCTTACGTACAATGCTATTGCGCGCTGATACCAATCCCGAAAGTCTTTGGCAACCTTCAGCTCCCACACAGAAAAATATTAAAATGAAATATGCCTTGTCCCACGTTATTTTCGCAGTTCTGCCGTTAAAGGGAGGATGAATCGTACTTGGTGTGGCCTCTGGCGCAGTTTCCTAGACGAAGAAGCTGCCCACTAAATTCCACTGCCTTGAACGATGAGTCTGAGTCTTAAACTACTAGCTAGGAAGTTTTTTCCTCATCTAAGTCCCTGTGAGTTCCAGATTAATTTCCTGCCCAGAAATGAGGGCCTAAAAAGGCTGAAAAACAATTCGGAAAGCACGATAGGAAAAAAGACTTCACTAGGTTAAAACTCGCCTGAGGTCTTTAGCTTACCCAGAGATCTATTAATCTTTTTTTTCCATGAGAAATTTCTTGGGACGTAGCATGAATTCGCAATCCCCATCCAAATCCAACACATCAACTTCAGGTTCTAAGGCTCCTATTCAAGAACACATCAAGTGGGATTACAAATCCAACAAAAATGTAACTGCATAGTATCCTGGCTCGTTATTGGGATCGGGTTCCACTTAGGGAATGGGTCTGATTTTTCAATAAGTCGAGGTTAGATTTTGAGACCTATGTTGGAAACTAGAAACTTAATTAAGATAAAAAGTCACAAAACAACTCGTTCGAAGAATACTCGGGGCTCAAATCGTACTTCTTACAGCCTCCTCTCATATCATTGCTTTTATTTCTTTTTTGCTCTGTTCTAGTTAATTGCCGTTGTTTGAACTTCAGCACTACGCCTTTTTCATGCGCACCTTGTATATACGTGTATCAATAAATAAATAAATAAATAAATAAATAAATAAATAAATAAATAGATAAATAAATAAATAAATAAATAAATAATCTGACTGCGTTACATCCTTAATCAAGGAATGTAAATGTATTTCTAGGAATGCGATAGTTGGTTCATTTGGGCGGGGGAGGGGGTGGAGGGACTCGCAAGAGCTTGTCTGGGAACAACCTTATTCTTGAAGAATGATGGTATACTTCGTAGCGCACAAAGTTGCCTCTATTTACATGCATAAATGCAAGAAAAACATAGGAATTTTTGTCGATTTTTGGTACACAATCTCACTGGTAAAGTTTTTCCTACCCTGATCACTAACCCAAGAAGTGCTTAGGCATTTGGAGGTGTATAAATGCATAAAAACGTTCAGTGACGTATTCCATTTGAAAGGTTTTCATTCACTAAACCATAAATGGTTGTTTCTATGCTTCCGTTTCCATAGAAATATGCTCATTACAATAAAAACCAATCGTCTCGGAAAAATCGTCGTTCGCGCCAGGATCGCTAGCCCGCAGGCGTTGCTTCTGCCTTTCTCGTGGCAGAACAAACGTGACAAATCGGCCGGAAGATGCCTTAGATGAGGTAGGGCTGCGGATTTGTTGGTGAAGAGGAGAAAAACAAAACATTTGGATTAACATGGCTTCACAGCACACCTAATAACCAGTCAGCAACTTAGACAAGAAGATTCTCTTGAAAAAATGAGGTGATTCGTAGGGGGGAAGCGAATTATTATACGATTTCCCCTGACATTTCAATTCATGGATGATGCGAGTGGCCAAACAAAAGGTACATGCCCGGAACCGACAATGGGCTCACATGGCTCACATTTTGTCCTGAACAATAGTGGATCTAAGGAGACAACAATGAGTAGTGGTGCATGTGGATTGTTATTTGAACGACTCCACGAAATTTCCGTTGGCTACTGTAGCGAACGACCGCGTGGGAAGCGATTTGAAATCGTGTGACGTAATTGCTCATTGCTCATTCTATTATGCTGGACACGTGCGTTCGATTAGGAGCCCGGAGGGTCGCCGGGCTCCCGAATCTGTGGGGCTCTGAACCTGCTCTCGACAGAAACGCGAGAAACAGATCCGTATTATAGGAACCATACAACCATAATTTTAAGTTTTGACATATCTATCACTTTTTCAATATATTTAACATGGTATTATACTTTTTTAAACCTCTCAACGTTTTTGTTCGAGCATGGGTTCGTGCTTAGTACGCCGATGAAAGCAAAATAAAAAATCAAGAAAAAGTTTAGCAGTCCTTGTGACATCTGCCGATGAAGGCGGGAGATGAACTTGGATAGTGGATACCTAGTCGCTGTCACTAATAAAACCCTCTTTTTTCTATGTGGACCATAAGAGAACAAATGGCGCTGCCCATTACGAGAAGCTACTATTATAGACGTCCATAGCCCACTGAAATGAGATATCTCCCAAATGAAGTCGAGAACGCTGATCTGGAATCCTTTCTCTGTTCCTTCTTTTGCTTTTATTTGATTGTTCTAGCTTTCACTAAGCACAATACACTTCTGAAAAAGCGTTATGACGTTGAAAAATTATGTTTCCATATTCAGTGTGTCGAAAACTTGACAGATTACCAAAACGGTTAATAACCTATCTCAGAAAAAGTTATAAACACCCATCCATGTAGCGTTCCGCTCGTCAAGCGGTCACTCGCAGTTGTTCATGCATTTTTTTTGCAAAACTTTCAAATATGGAGCTCATAGTGTGTCCACAAATTGAAAGTCCATTTTGTACCGTATTTTCTTGGTGCATGCGTAGGAGTAGAAGCTATTCTCACACAATGTACCGAAAAACATCCACACCTCCTCGAGCAGGGCACTGTGGCAGAAGTGAAGAACCAATGTGGGATTAGCTTCCTCCACTTCATACGATGACATCTATGCATGTATGTATCTCATTCAAGGATGCATGAGTACCCCAAAACGTTAGAATACCTGTTAAAGTGTATACATGACGTAAAGGGGAACCAAAAATTACCTTCGTACCAACACTTCGTTGCTGGAAGAGTGAAATGAGTGGAGATGACTCCAAATTTTAGCTACGGTTGATGGATCTTCTACTGACAAATTATTGAACAATTCTCGGGATATTCTCTGTCAACAGCAAAACGGGCGCTAGGAAGTTCTTAGGCGCCACGAAGTGATTCTTGCAGGGAAAACTGCCATTCTTTTTCGTGTGAGAGCTCGAAAACAACTATCAAAGATGTTGATATGAACTTTGCACTGAGCAGTTTTACCTCTCCAATATAAAGCAGCCGAAAACGGCCATCGAATTCTAATTCGACCTAAACGAAGAGAATTCTCAATGCTCACTGATAAAGTCCGCACTGGTCGCAATGATCTCGACTTGAGGAATTCGAAACGCAACAGGTGTACCATCTACGCCAGAACTACCCAAACACGAACAAAGTTCCTAAGAGAAGAAACACTGCAAAAGATTTCATTCAATTTGAGCTAAGCACACCGTATTTTCGGTCATCCTGTACTGCGACCGAAACGATCCAAATTTACAGCGAAATAATAAGAAAGCAGACTCAAACACGTGCTGAGATTCTGATGGAACAATGATGGGGAAGGGGTCCTTACAGAACATGACGTCAAGTGGTAATGTCAGCAAGAACAATGTCGTCACAAGAAAACTTAATGGCCAATGCTCATTCCAAGTAAGAGTTATAGATCTACAAAGACATTCATAATCTTTCGAAAGGACACGCGCTGTGTAGTAATCTCTCGTTCGTCTATAACTATCTCGGAAGCTGCTTGGATTTTTCAGGAAAAAAGTTAAAGGTGCTAGCTGCGACGAAGCTAGTGGTTCATAAGTTTCACAATATAGAGTTCTATCTCTGTCAGAAACGCCGATACAAAGTTTGTTAATGAACATATGTGATCAACAATATTCATTCAGAATCTGTTATTTTATTGCATTTTGTACAGCAGAAAAAGATGAGTGATCAGGAATTTACATCTTGGTGTGCTTCATCTGGCTGTCCACGAAAAATCCTTTAACATTAAGGATGTCACGAATGAGCAGCGCTTTGCAAGGGATTAATAAGCCGTGAGCTTTTCTTCTGCGACGATTACCAGCAGCATGGTTCAGTATTTATATGTCATTTTATCTTGCGTACAGACAAATCAGCGACTGTCAGCAAACCCCACTTCTACGAAAACACCCAGTCATACTGTATATGTATGTATGCATTACTGAGATTACCCAAGCTAAAAGTGTTGACGCACACGTTCACGGTGGGTAAATTTAACGGGAGTTACCACATTTACGCCGAATATTCTCAAAGAGACCACAGTGTTACACCTGAAATATTGCAAATCTGGACGATTTTGTAACATTTTCCATCCATATATGCCTAATTCGCACTAACTTGCCCAGGAACCTCTCCATCTACCCCCAATAGAGAGAGAAAAAGAGCAATACTATATTGGTAATACAATTTTGGTAGAAGCGATCGCGGTTAAAAGTGCGCAATCTAGCTGAGAGGAGCAGCGAAACCCAGTGTGGTCTCTTTCAAAAGCAACGGTATTTGATTGCTTGTGCCTACTGTCTTTCTCTCCGAATAACCGGCACTTTTCCGAGTTATTTTCTTCCTCAATGGATCACCAACCATAACACATCCGCTAGTGAAACGAACAAAAGCAAGGGAATAACGATGTCGTTGAATAGAAACTACAGCAAGCAGCGCCAGGAAACCCGTCCACCGGGTTGCATTTGTGTTAAATGAATCAAGCCATACTCTGGTGATCTGCACATAGCTTTCACTGTGATTTCCAACTGAACTTTGTTTAAACCGTGCATGCTGTGAATAGACTGAATAGTCTTGCTTAAAGTTTGAGATATGTTATCATATTTATTTGCTTATTTTCTTCAGCTTTTTGCAGCATTTCAGGCTGAAGCCCCAAGTACGTAGAATTAGCCGATGAGCCTTGAAAGATTCAGGAGGCCATAGAAATGAATCCAGGATGATCTGAGTGGTGCCGGGGCCATCGGGCGTATCGGTAGCGAAATTGGTCAATATATTTCCTTGAAGTAAATTTAGGATTGCTTAAAGGCGTAGAGTAAGCATGTTTCAGTACTGCAGTCATATATGAACCTACTGCTATGACGAAGAATCTAAAAAGTTCCGCTTGGAATCAAAGAATTCCAGTGTGGATAGGGATGAAATTTTTTAGTTCTTGAACGGAAACTCTCCATTGTCACGTAAATTACACATTCTGAAAGAAAAATGATGCGAGGCCAGCTGAGCGAGCATTGGACAGAACCCGAAGGGTGGCCGTAAGTTTATGCTGCTATGACAATAATAGCGGGGTAGCAACTTGCAGCAAATAAATATGAAAGGACGGAAGACTTATCAGATTTGGCTAGGTGTCCTTTAAAACTAAATAAAACTTATTTTCATGCTATCACGTCACGGAGAGTGCTGCCAGTGAAGAGGGCACACATTTGTAAAATACCACATCTAGAAAGTCGGCTAGGGTGCAAGATTTATAAAAAAAACGACTTAGAGTGACGCTGCTCAAGCGAAGCCGCTGTTTTTCCCTGACTTTTTCATGCTGTTTGATAGATAAGCAGATGGAACGAAGCTGCCTATACGTATAAAGCGCAATTTATACTAGCTGCGTGCGACAGTCCACCTTAAACGCCGACATCTTTGCGAAGAATTTTCCTCGAAGACCGGTCAGGGCGACATAGACCTCCTGAATAAAAAGAACGCGCGGTCGCTGCTATGCCGTAAACGCGCGCGCCTGAGCTGCGACATGCGACTGGGACCTATCTTTCATCATATAGACGCACGCGCGTTAGTAGCACGCATCCAGTATAAATTGCCCTTAAAGCGCCGTTTTCACCAGGAAAAGAATCGGCGGTGAGATAGTGTTGGAATTTCCCATGACAGTTATTTTTACGAAGAGGCAAACTGAAAAATGGAGAAAATATAATTTGGCCTAAATACTATTCAAGTTCGGAGTCGAACGAGATTCAGCGTCAAAGATCGGAGGTACAACAGTACAACAGGTTGCCTAGGTCAGCTCTATATCAGGAAGACTGCACTTCTTGTAAACCAGTGCCGTTGAATAACTAGTTTTTTTCGAAGCCGAAAGTCCAATCTTTCAAATGTGCGGCATATTTAAGCAGTTAATCACGGATGACAATGCAGCCGGAGGAACTATGTAGTAGCATACTTAGCATGTCAAGTGCATGAAAAACGGCTGCTCAAGCAAGCCTAACTGGCAGGAGGTTATCACGACATATCGAAAAGCAACGAATCATTCGAACGAAAGTTCTGTAAACAATTTGCATGTTGGTCGTTGAAGGAAAGTCTGAACGAGGGTTTCATGAAGGCAGTTAAATAACAGTTATCAATGTTATACGATATTCACTGGTCATAACCTTTACAAGAAAAGGAGAACGCCACTCTTCATTCCCCTGCAAAACATAATCCTGGAAACGTGATCTAACAATAACCACATAAGTATTTCCCTATCTTCGCTAAAGACACCTATGTACGTTTCACGGAATTTTTGAACGAACCGATCAGTATTCCAACACGACCGTCCGCCTCCGAATAAGGTGAAATTTCAAGAATATGTAGAACAGTGAATCTTTCCGAATAATATGTGACGAGTTATAGAGCTTCATCCTCCTCGAACACAAGAATTTCGAGTGGGATTAGGAGCTACTGAGCAAATTGACTAATATATTCGGCTCCTATCGGGTTTCAGCCATACTTTTGACGTACTATCGGGTGTTGCATGACTGATTGTTGCATAGCTGACTAACAGACACCTGAACTTCCTATGTTAGCCAAGCATTTGGAACAAGTAGGGATTATTCATGAATAAATGGCAGAGCTAATTTTCAAAATCCACAGTTATGCACGGCAAACAGGAATGGCTGAAATAAGAACTTAGCTACATGCTTATCTGCATTTGAACGCCGCTCACGCGGATTCCCATCTTTGCTCCAAACAAGTTCACTCCACTAGACTGGATTCAGTTCTGTGCACAGCCCAACTGTAGACAATCAGTTCCTCCGCTTTCCTCACTTTTTCGAACTTGTTTAAGACCATATCTCTCAATGATTTCAGTGCGCTATTATGAAAATGAAAACACCAGGAAATAATAGAAAATTGCGATCATTTTCCTTCTTTTCGAACGATTCTTTTCAGGATCCAGGAAACCTCGTCCTATTGCTCTAGTAATTCATCGTTTTTGCGTTTTAATTGCATTTTTTCTGTGACAACGACTAATACACAAGCGACATCGACGGGCAGCTGAACATTGTTGTCACTTCCGGTGATTTGGCATTGAGTTAATTGTCATTGCAATTAAATGCTGCACTTCACCCATTTACCGTACATAGCTTCCGCTGCACTTCCGGAACGGAGCAGAGGACAAGTCTGAGAAACCCGTGAGAATGCTAGCATTCCAGAGTCCACGGTAGTAATCCATGGTAGTCCATGGTAGAACTGGAACAGGGACTCACCTCTTCGTAGTGCTGCTGCGCGAGCACGGCCAGGATCGCCACCAGCAGGATGGAGAGGATTCGGGCGAGGTTGTGCATAGTTGTAAAATGTGCTGGATGCTGTCGACGAATAGTGCCGACGGCGTCGTCGCCGCGCCCGAATTCGCCACGCCCACCTCGTTTGACTGGATTCACTACTCTTGAGTCATTGTCGCGCTGCCAGCTGAGACATACGAGATCCGCAGATGAGGTGACTTGTTTCGAAAGAGTTGTGCGAGTGCGCACTACATGATACTATGTTTAAACACACAATGCAAAGTGCGGTCGCCCTTCTAGCCTGGGCTGAAACGGTGAGGTTGTAACTTAGCGAAGGGACTACCAAAAATGCAGAGGGAAAGATATGAAGTAATTGATTCCTCATTTTCGGATTGCAAACTCTTATACGAAAAAACAGAAGTAAAGTGCTTCCTTCTGTGCACACAGTAAGGGATTGAAATACTAGGTTGGTGCAAAAGTTTTGTCGGTTTTTTTTTTCGAAAATCAATAGTTTTGGCTAGATGTCATCCAACAACCAGATATGCTAATGGACTTGTAGAACAAACCTTGCTCCTCTTTGCTATAGTTTTATTAGGTGTTTCAGTTAGCAGCCAAGAAATACCCGAAAATTCACAGACGCCGTATTTTCACTTATCCGTTTTCCGCGTAATGTTCCTATAAGATCACAAGCATTTTGATTTAAAACATCTTGCTTCCACTTCATCTAGGGAGCGCTACCAATTCCATTGTCAAGCTATGGCTTGACGGCTTTCGTTTTAGGGAGGCGCAGAAGGCACTCTTCGAAGAATTTTCTTTTTTCTGGAATTCTCCCTGGACGATCGAATCCATGCTACCATTTTGAAGCAGTACACTAAGCATTACCTATAGCTATTATTTAGTTGGGAAAGTCGAAGACGATTCAACAGAAAAACGCTCAAGATGCAAAAACGCCTGTTTTTTGGGGCAGTGAAAATCGGCTAAAAACCACGTTTAGGACCTGCTTCAAATTTCGATACCACTGCTGACAAATGGTGTTCTATCCGTCACATTCTCCAGGAATTTCGTGGTGTGAACGCCACCTTCCCCTCCTTCAGAATCACTTGCTACGCAAGAAGAAAACCGCCAAACATGACAACTCAAAAGTGGCATTCTCCGACTTCTTCGTTTCGCAGCTTCTCGTATTCTGAACGTAAGACAGCTGGGACATGCTTATAGAACCAACCTGATAGATGGTACTCAGCAGTAGCATGTTCCCGTTGAATTGGTGAAAAAAAATTGCAAAAGGAACATACACCCCCATTGAGGAGGGGTATAGACCACAATTCGAAGAAATCGATCTTTCATACATAATAGCAACAAGTGAAAAGCAGACTATCAGACTCAGCAAACTATCCCGTCTTAAATTCGTTAGATTATCCTATCTAAGACATACTTGCCAATAGAGTCAATTGCCTGTGTGAAACCACTCTCGACACTCGGAACGAAGATTGCAGTGATCGCCCTTCGAACATCGTCACCAGAGCAATGGAGGACTTTTCGAAGCGATTGAAGAAGTGCATTGTAACAAATGGCGGCAATTTCAAGCAAGGTTATGATGGGTAATCTCTCAGTATGCACAAATAAAGTGCTTATCATGCAATTATTGTGAAAAATCCGGGGCAAAAAATCCAATTCTTAGTTTTTCGTACTTACCTTCCTAGCCGTTAAATTCGGATGTCGTGCAAAGCGTAAAAGTTTTATCTTGGACAGCACACAATACAGATCTCAGACGAAACAATGGTCAGGGGCTAGGACGATGTTCCTTTTCTAGTCCATTCTCAGGAGGTTTCCGAACTGAAGGTGTGGACGTGGCGACTAAACGGTCGACTTCTTGCAGACTTTGGAACTCGATGATCGGAAACCTCTGCAAGTGAGCGCTGCACAAGTGCAGGTGCATTAAGTACATAGTGCAGGGATTTCGATGACTTCAGCTTTTTTTTCTAGCAGATGATAACAAGATAAAGGGCTTCTTTCATATCCAGAGTGTTTTCACGCGGGAGAAAAAGTGCATGCGTTTTATATTCATTCGCACTGGTTTTCAACCATTTTGCTTATCAAAATTGGTGTCTTCAATGGACGAAAATGTAGTCTCAGCTCGATTTTAATTCCTTATTTGAAATATAATTTTAAATGAAATTTAAAACTATCCAATACTCAATTAGGTTCGATTAGGGCTAGTCTCTTTTTGTCAGCCGCCATTTCAAATGGAAACTTCTTTGGCCTCCACTCTCTGAGGTTCACGGGCGATACATTTGGCGTGCTTCGTTGCTTGTTTAGCAAACGAGTCTGCCACCTAGCTGGACAAGCAAAGACCATTGAGAACACTGTCATGATACTAACACTGGTGCGATAGTCCGCGTGGACTGCAGTACCCTACGTCGCCGTCGCTGGCGACTGTGACATTAGGGCCTATAGATTGTGATCCGTCGCCAATGTTGACGATCCGCAGTAGCCAACACTGGCGATCTGCGCCTGCCGGCGACGGTGACACCGGGTGCTATGGTCCACGTGGACTATAACGCCTACCTAATCTTCAAAGTCCGCTGTCTTGCCAACCGCGCGATCCATGTCAACACCTTTGATGGCTAAACCTTCAAAGCGAAGGGGATCTGTTTTCGAAGTTCTGTGGCGATTTAGCGAGAGAATGTGTTTGGCAATATATTTTCCAGGAGAATGGATCAAGATTCTATTTAGCAATACAAAATGGCAACACAAAAGGAGTGGGAATCGGTTGTAGATACATTTCACGAGTGTTTGGCAATACAAAAGCCGAGAGAATGTGTTGGCGAGCTAACCGTAAGGTAGCGGTTATGTGGGATAAAACGATTACTTCATTTTTAGTTCGACGTTTAACCATCGACGCTGAGGATCCGGATGGCTCGGCTGGTGAGGCAGCGGACTCTGGAGACCGCTATCATAGCAAGATTCCTGATGATATCGGAATTTCTAAGCGATTCATATTGATTTTTAGACGATACAATTGGTAGGTAAGGTTCGCGTGGTAATATCAGGTTGTTGGGAAATTATTATGTTGGTGCATAATCAAGGAGGCTTTTTTCGCGGCTCCTTTTCTCGTTAAAAATTGAAGATTTTTGGACGGTCCTTCATTTAACTAATTCTCTTCTTCCATTTGGTAACGGTGCTCTCGGAAATCGTATCCGCATTCACCATCTCATGCTCTACCACTTCGGGAAAGGTTGGAATGCATCATTGTCATTCCGCGATCTCAACGAAATTTTGGCTGAATAAAAATCAGCAAAGCCGAGTCGAAAAATATTCAAAAAGTTCAAGTAAGACGGGACAATGCTACACATGAAGAAGGTAGAGCTCTGAGAGCGAATTTCGCTGACCAGGAACTTTTCGCGGCTGTATAAGGGAAGGAGGCTCGCTTGACGAGATTCCTCAGAAATGGAGCTCGTTTTGCAAAAAATCGGTGGGAATCCCAACATTGTTCCTGTCTGAGAGTTCGTGCGGACTAATTTGGCCAACCTTCATGCTATTGTGAGCCTTTTGAGAGGAACAACCATGATCGAACAGTCCGTTTTGAAGTGTACGGACAGCTCGACATTCTTGTTGAGCTTTCGTCCTCCCTCTTCCATGCTGCCCAAAATTCCTGGTGCTTGGTATTTGATGGTCCACCTCTTCTTTCTTCATCTGTGAAGTTCGTACCTTAAGAATATGAACAATCTTTCAGCTTAGACTTGCTGATTGGCCCATCTTTGAGAGGCTCGCTGAGATCGTGGAATGACTGTGCTGCATTCCAACTTTTCCCGAAGTGACAGAGCATGTTATAGCGAATGTGGATGCGGCTATCGATAGCACCTCTAATAAGTGGAAAGAGAGGATTGTTTTATGAAAAAAAAAACCACTTGAAAAGCTTTAATTTTTATCGATAAAGAAAGTCGCGAGCAAAGCCGCATCTATTATGCATCATCCTAATAATTGCCGAAATGGACACTGCAGTTCAGAGTGATGAAACTCGGCTCAAACATAATTTTTTTATCAGTTTAGCAACCCATCAATTCAGTAGATCCTCCCTTACAATCATTGCGGATCGCACGCCTGTACAACAAAAACCTAGATCACAAGGATTCCTCTGTAAGGCGATTTCGGCATGCCGCAGACCAGCAATCCTGCTCTCGCATCTCTTCCTTCTCTAAAAAACTTGAGACCAACGCCACAAACTCCATATGAAAGTGTAGAGCTTGTAAGAAATTGCCGAGTTCCCCCCCCCCCCTCCTTTCCTCGCTAGTTGACAGATGAACGTTCTTCAATAGTGAAGGTAGAGTAGAGAATGAAGCTGGATCAGAACAGGGTTTGTGCTTTCAAGCTATAGGACGCTAGAGTCAAGAGACTACAGCGAAGTGTGAGGTAACATTCATTTATTTGTACTGCATTCGTCTCGATTAAGAAGTCCCAACTGTCCCATTCATTAGGACAAGACGTAAATCATCATAGTACTACTGCAAAACCACTGTGGTTAGGCGACTTGGTAAATAAATCCAAATCAAGTGTTTAATGTGTGCACGAAATGTCTTGTCCCTTCGATTATGTTTCTCGCGACAGAGTCGATAAGCAGCGGTTTTCTTGTACTTCTGGCGGAAATGCGAGTCCTTGCTCTCATTGCATGGCTATACAATTTCATTTTCAATAGAAGAATCCCACTGGATATTATAATATAACCTAAGACAGAACGAATTGTTTCAACCGCCATTACTCTCAAGGCTTTATAGTGCAGCCAAAAATTAGCATGAATTCGTCAGTTAGAACTTCGAGGGCCGCCTGAGTTCCAACTTGATAGGGAAGGAGGTCGTTAATTGCAGCCCAAGAGGCTGCTTTTTCAGGTTCAGGCCAGCAGTTCCCTGAATTCACCCTCTTCACGAGACTTTCTGTGTGTTTAGACAGAGGAAAGCATTACTGGTGAGCTATGCAAAACAAAATATCACAAGTGAGGGAAGAAAACAAACGGAAGAATATAATCAATTGAATGTTTTCCCCATGGTTCCTTCTTTGCTCGTTTCGTTTCATCGTTGCAGTGCTTTCTCTTCTTGTTTCTTTTCAATGGCGTAGCTTCGAACCTATGAATGAACAGCAGGAAAGAATAATTAATGAATGATAATAATATGAACAGGAAATAATTGGAAAATACGTTTTGGCTCGTTTGGCTCGAACAGCTTCCGTCCCTTTAACAGCAACGGGAGAAAAGGTGGTAGCAACTAAAAAAAAGGGGTGGTAGGCTTGGTCAATCTTCTAGCAACTCTAAAACCCTATATCCTCAGTATTTCCTGTTTTGTTCTTATTTAACTGATTTTACAGTTCATTCAAGCGATATTGAATATTGTTGGAAAGATCTTGGACTGATGCGCTGCCATTTTTGATTGATATCAAGCATGCTTAGAAATGCACAACCGCACAGATTCTCTTAGTCTGTGAATGCACCAATATTCACTCCTTTCCGAATGCCATAGAAGAAAGTCTTGAGCCGATTTTTCAAAAGTTTCAGAACATTCGATTACTGGTCGCCGTGTTGCGCTGCTCCGGCTGAGTTATTAGCGCACACTTATCAGAGGAGGAGTATTACGCGAATGTTTGTCTCCAATAACCTGCTATAGTTCTTATTGATGAATACCCGCAAGCACAATAACATTGATATTTCAGCTCATACGTAGTTAACTGAGCTGAGCGAAAATTAAAGATTTTTTACATTTAGAGGGGATTTCCGGGCCGGTAGTCAAGTACCAAATGTTGGCAATCATCTTCTGCTGCCGCAAATGACGTAGCTGCGGGCATACCTTCAGAAAGATGCCGGCATCTTTCTATTCTTAACCATTTGCCCTCACGTCGGATGGCAGTTCGTTGGCTGCAATGACCTCAAGGGAGCCGGAAGCTCGACTGCTCCCAGCATGACCTCAACCCACTGCGGCAAGTCAGAAAATGAAGAGGGAACATGCGAGGCCAGAGGGTGCCAGCGCAGAAACTCGGTTACGGTCGGGAGCATGACGGACGTCGGCACTTCAAACAGAACCCCGTTTTCATGGAATTAATCTTGGTTTAACTGGGAAAGCGGTCTCCACCACAAGTTTGCAGTAAGGAAGTATTCTAAAGGGTGTTAACCATAGGAACTGTAATCTCGTAAATTGGCAACATCTACGCTTGAACTATCAGCCTCAATTCTCGTATTCCCCTTAGATGTCCATCTCATCGCGGCACGGGGTAGCTAATATCAATTACCTTAGTTTGGACCCGGCTCATTGTACCTATGCTTGTTGGGCGTCTCACACAGCTCATCACAGATTATAGCAGCTAGTACACGGTGGCTTTGCATCTTCTACTTGGTTGTCTCTGATGAACAGCGTTGTACGTCGATTTCAAACTCTATGGGCGTCCCTTATTACTTGTTCCCGTCTTCCCCTCTGTTTCCCCTCATCTTTCCTTAATTTCTGTTAGGAGCGAAGGTCCAGCGGTAGATGGGGCAGCAAGAGGGCAGAAATGGATTTAGGCTGTGAACTCGACTTATTGTTTGGGTTGCGTTCGTGCTGCACAATTTTCAAACAATGAGCCTAGCGTATCGTCTTTGTAAGCTATACTTCTTCAAGCGTCTAAAAGACCAACCAACACTCAAGCGCGTCAATTTGATATGAATGCGACGTTATTTCGGCATCTCTGCTCCCGACGTGCCGGCATCTATGCTACCCTATTTTCCATTAAGATGCCACCGCAGATGCCGGTATGTGGGCGCAAGATGCGGCCATGCCGGCAGCACCTGCAGAGGTGACAGCGTTTCAACGTCACGTCGTACGGTACTTTACTAGGCCCAGGTCAACGAAGATACTCGAAGCATGAGAGGATTTAATTCTGTAGCGAAGATTCTAGCAATTATAAGTGAAATTTAATTATAAGCAGGATTGCTGTTATTAACTTAGTTGTGTTATAATACTAAGTCCAAGTTAGCCAAGATGCCTGGCTCCTTTCTAAGCAAGTAACCTTTTCTGTTTTCTAATGAATCCGCAGTTATCTGTTCCTTGACAGCAGGATCTGGAAATTAAACAGATGATAGCGCAGTTCTCAGTGACGCAATATTTATGAATTCCAAGGAATTGCTGGGAATCTTTTTAGATGAAGTATGACACGTTAAAGGCAGCACCCACGAAAATTTTCAACTCCGAGATTTCAAGATAACCTTGGGTTTTCGACCACGAAGAACACGAATAGGAGGGTCAATTCCACTTGAAAGTCACAGGAAAACAAGTTTCGGATACTTTGAATTTGCTGCGATTGAACAAAACGGTCGAGTTGTCAGGAATGGGGTAGGGCAAAAAGTCGATAACACTGACTTGATCGCCACGTTTTTCCTCAACGGATTTGGATATTTTCGTGGTTTTGCAGCATATTCAAATCAGAAAAGAACAGAAATCAGAAGAAAATGTCTTAAAACTTCCAGAAAATTTCACATGAACACTTGTTTTCACAGTTTAACATTGCGGCTCCTTCAGATCGCACTCTGCCTACACGCACATCGCACATCATGTTTTAGGAATTTCGAAAGTTTATTTCTTTTAACCCATTGACGACCGCGTGGCGCGCCGGTGAGCCGCGTTTTTTTGTTCGCGTGGGACCGCGCGGCTCACCGGTTAGCCGCGCCCTTTTTATCAAGTACTGAACCTTATTTTCGACCTATGTCGCAGTATTTCCATACAGAATGGGTACAATTGTTCTTAAGAAGGTCTAAAACAACTGTGGTTCAAGAAAGAGTTCTTCTTTATTGCGACAAATATTATGGAAAGGATGTGATTTTAAAATCAAAAAGGATTGCTTTTAATTTCTTGCGTAATGGATGGACATAATCTGGATAAATGCCACATTTCCCACACAAAAACAGGTTCGGTACATCCTGCACCTCCTTATTCGCCGGGCTACAGCCACACAAACATGTATACTCTCTGAACTCTCCGTTATATCACTCAAAACACCTTTTGCAAACTTCTCTCGTCCTCGATCCTCTCTTTTTTTGGGCCGATGATATAAAAATCTCTTAAAACTTAATTTCGAGTTATTTTTTGCGAAAAGATCGGTTCTATTACCAATTATCTTATCGTAACAGTGTGGAACTCGGCGAGCGCCGCGCTCTTGAAAGGGGCGTTGGTCCCACGCGCCAGAAACGCAAAAATGCGCGCGGTCGTCAATGGGTTAAAAAAACAAGTGCGAGCTCTGTTTGATTTATTTCAAAAGCGGCAGTAATCCAATGAAAATCAACTGTAAAAAACAATACTGGTGAATTTTATTGCAGGATAGTAATACGATTTTCGTTGCTTTCTCCGATTTAGAGAACTCCGGATAACAGCACTTTAGGTCCGTAATCCCCATCAATATCCACGGAGCCGAGAGAACGAAGGGTGGGGGAGGGGGGGGGGGGAGGACGTAGGAAAAAATGCAGGAGTTGTCACAACGTTGGAGGAGCAGTGTTCCAGAATTCTAGGACTAAAGAGATCTATACAATTAAAAATAAATACTTCATAGAAGTAGCGTTAAACAGAGGGTGGATTATAACACTGCAGTGGTTCCTTTTCTAATGTATAATAAAAACCTCTGCATTATTTTGATACTTGAAAACTACGCCAAACCAACTCTAACTGAAGGTCCTCATTGGTAATTCAATGCAGCTCTGTCTCTGAGCTTTACATATCAGTTGTCTCGCATTTGCGTTGAAGACTCCTGTTCCTTATATGTTTGGTGGTTAGTTGGCTTTGCTGGGTGCCGATCGAAGAGAGCAACACTCATCTGGCATCGGGGTATATCCGCATTTTCTTACTAGACTCTGTGAATGGATCAGTTAAAATGACGGTATACGCACAGCCATTTTCTGGGGACGTAGTAATTGCGCTATAACTGTCGGTTAACCAGGAGGTTGAACCGGCAGTTATACACTTTATAACCAGGAACCATTACTATCTTGAAATGGTCTGAAAGAAATGAATTCCGACTTGGTTTCAATAACCGTGATATAACCCGCAGGTTATACCAAAGTTTGTATGCTGGTCTCGGGCGATGAAAAACCGTCGGTTTGTTGGATCGCAAAGGCACTGCCATATCGATATTGATAGAGCGCGCACAGAGTGCGCGCAAATGTCTCAGACGCAGACAAGGGGATATCCCGGTTATTAAAAAGTCCTCCAGAACACTTTTTAGATCCCGGTTATACAAGTGTGTGAGTGGCATTGCAGCATGATTTTGCGTCAAAATTTGGACTTTCCTAACTATGCATTGTAACCGTAAAGCTGATGTTCTGAATATTTAGCAAAATTAAACAGTTTCCTTCCGTTTTAAGTTCCAAATTATTCTTTTTACATTTAAAACAACCGAATAGCTCTGCCATTGCATTCGGTCTCATTTTACAAGTGCGAGAAGTGAATGAAACAGATTGAAATGAAACCTACATAGTTTGAAAGTTTGACTAACAAGGTTCTACATCATGTATACCAGTAATTGGCCAGTCGATATTATAATACACGGTTATGAGGCACATCCCCCCGAGAACAGCAAGTTGCTGCGTGGTAGGGTGGCTGAGATGATAGGATGTGATCGAGAGGGTACGGGGTTCAAATTCTGCCGGTATCCGTAGTCTTGCATTTTTGCGTTTGCGCCGTTAACCACAACTAAAATGACCAGAAAGGTTCTAACACATTAGTTATGAACGTAATTCTGCACTATCTGCGAAATAGTTGCAATATTAGGAATGTAGTTTAGATCCGATGCGCTATTGCTTCAGAATTGTAAAACAAACACCCTTTCATTCGAAACAGAAAACGGATTAATCGTGGTGAACATCTACTAACAGCGGCGAGGTGTACACCATTGAATTCTTTCGTCATTGCCTGGGTTTAAAATAGTATATCCATGAATACTGTGGCTCAATGCGATGATTGTTGCCAGGCACGCAAGTCTTAGCGCGTTCGTTTCCTCGCTAAGGGCGTCTCTTGCAAATAAGTGGAAATGGAGTGGATGTAGTTCAAGTGATGACAAGAATTTGGTTATATCTTGGTTATAAGGCGGTTAACCTCGAAAACCGACGGTTATTCGAGGCCACAACTTTCTCTATAACCGTCGGTTCCAACGCAATTACTACGACCCCTGGTGTCGATGCAGACAAATCAGGCTCCAGTACCTACCTGCTCAGGTCTGCTTTCTTTGAGAAGCGAGCCGATAAATGACAAGAACTCCAAAAAAAATTCATTCTGTTAAGGTTTTTGACTCTTCCGTTATAGGGTGAATAACTCTTCTGTTTGCCATAATTACGGAGTCTGTTTGTAGTCACCACATTCATGACCACTCAAAGTACTTGGAACAGGATCTACTCACTCACTCAACTATGAAATTTCCTCTCTACATTTGAATGTTTACTGTCGCGAAGAACAGACCCTTGAGCAAGCAGACGGTGGGACTTGAGCCACCGATTAGCAGGTTTAGTAAGGAAATGCGGATATACCTCGATGCCAGGTGGGTGAGTGTTGCTTCCATGGATCAGCACCAAGCGAAGCCAATGGAGCAACCTGCAGGCTGTGCTCACTGTATTTTTTTTATCTGAGACCATAACGCGCACTTCTCGGTCAATTCTGGGAGCACTTTAGTAATGATGAAAGACTGAAAAAAATTGAGATAGGCTGTATTGCACGCGCGACACTCTATGTACACTTGTGCTCTCAGAATCCTTGAATGAGGAGCAGGAGTGGCAGACTATCTGAAATTAGTGTAATAATAATAATATTAATAATTTATTACGCTACTTAAGGTAGACATGAAAAAGTGTAGCTGTGTAGCTCATTGTGTAGCTCACAAAAGCCCCGTAAATTATCGAAACCTCGCCAATTCAGTTGAGAGCCAAATAAACCCGTTATAACCTAAAGCTGTGTCGTTACTGCGAACTGTACGGAAAGAGAAAAATGAAGAAAAAAAAAACAGAGAAGCTGTTGTGAGCTTAAAAGTAGAGCACCATCATTTTAGGTGCTATCACAATGGTAAAAATGCGACGGTCAGTGGGAAAGTCGGCAGTGAAAAAATCCTTAAGCCAAATTCATAGTTCATCGGAATGCGATTCGGTCGGATAACGATGATCAATACTTATCTTTTGTTATCCGACCGGGACTCCGACGCATATAAATGTAGCTTTATATTTATGAGCTGAACTGTATTTAGGATGGAAGCAGACCATCGTTATCAGGCCTCTCCATCGTGAACAATGCGACTTGCATCAATTGGATCAAAAGAGTTCACTAGAGAGTTGAGGTCTATGAACATGGCCTGAACCTCCCCTTCAGTGTTGGATTTGGAGTGCTTGGCGTCTTACGCGGAACGTTCGCGAGCTGTCTTCATCTGTTCTCTATATACAGTCGCGGCCACATATTTAGCTACCAATTTTGGGCTATCAACTGATATATGGAGATACAAAATCCGTATTTCAGGCTCGTAATGTGCAATCAGGACAGGACTCGAGAATGTGATAGGACATAACATTGTCTTTCTTACCTCTAAGAAGATGTTTCTGGATAGATTTGAGAGACTCATTCTTTGTATTTGTCTAGCGCCCCTTCGGGACGCTAGAATATGGGGTGCGGCAGCCACTTGGGGCATATGCAAAAGCTTCCTACTTGTCAAATCCCTAGAAAATTGACAAAGAAGCAAAACTAATCATTAAATAGGCTCAAATATGAAATCCTTCTTATGGGATGAGTATGAGTATGACAAGTCCGTTCTCCTTCGTAAGGCGTGCCAAACTCCGTTACCAAGACTCGAGTGCGGGGCTGACTCTGTCTGGGTCATCAATTCATCATTGGAGCGCAAAGTGGGCTACTTTGTACATAGAGGTTATTTCATGTGATGATTGCAATTATCAACACTGTGTTGCTGACTAGGGACACTGAAACTATGAAAAATACTCCTATTGATTTTGACACTTCAAACAAAAAGCTTGAAACAGCATGTATTGGACACATTCACATTTGTTGGGGAAAATATTCCTCACGAACCGATACTAGTGACATACTCCAATTATAATCCTTAATAAAACTTAACATAAAACATTCTAATTCCTTATTCATTGTGTCAGGTCTTACATTAGCATGAGTTCTTGCCGTTTTTTTTTCGGTTTTTTCCTCTCACTTGGCGCTTTCTAGTTATATGTCATACAAGAGAGCTAGAGTTTGAGAGAGCTTTCTTTAAAGGCAGCACTCACGGAAATTCTCACCTCTGCTCTGAACTTTCTGCCCGCGGTACGAGGTTGATCCGCGGTGGATCCGCGGTTGCCCGCGATAAATCCGCACATGCCCACGGTGGACAACCAGGAGTGACGTCACTCCCGCGCTATGCCCGCACGTACCCGCGGTGTATCCGCACATGCCCGCGGTGGACCCGCAGTAACATTGCTATCCGCGGTGGACCCGCACATGCCCGCGGTGGGTCCGCGGATGATTTTGCCATTTGGATTTGCACATCCAGACACCATTCAACTTCTTACACTTGTCTCCTTCACAGTGATCATTGTCTCACCAATCTATTTCACGTGTCTCACCTTACCTCTGGACTGGAAATTTCCGTCGATAACCACCTCTAGAACTCGACTGTTTTTAACTGTTTGTTTGTAGCTCATTTTGTAGCTCTTGATGTGCTCTTTGCAAACATTGCAACCTCGTTGTTCAATTTTTGTAGCTTCTGCTTTCGTTTTCTTCTTTCGTTCATGCCTTGTTCTGTTTTAGCGGGATTTGGTCTCCCAGTGATTGCCCTCGATATCCAGTGTCTCTGTCCCCTCATTTTCTACTGACGAGGAGGTAAGTGAATTATCACTCCATTGTTTCCTTATCCCCAAAAACCTCTCCGTTTCTTCCAGGTCGACCGTCAACTGGAGAAATCCCGTCTCCTCTGTCAGCGTCGATCGCGTCGCAGTGATGTCGTTCCGGTGTCAGGTGCGATTTCAATATACCAATAATCGGCGATCGTTCAGTGGAACTGGCGCGCAGAGGGCTTCTTCTGAAGTATTCCCACCACCTCCTCGCATCATTAGTCATCGCTACAGGAGCCATCGCAATCTTCGGTAATGGTATCGGTTACCTTCAAATTGTTTTCTTTCTCTTTGAAGTCTTACTATTTAGCTTTCATCCTTTCACGATCCAACCTCTGATCAGCTGCGACCCACGCCGCGACCTCTGCCGCTTCCTACCCCTTCGCAGTCGTCGAAACCGAAATTGCTGAAGACTGCGCTTAGCAATGTAACTCAATTTGAGAATCGGAGAAAAATAATGGTGCTGCATTGTTTGTGGTTTTTGAAAGTGTCTTTTTCAGAATGCATATAGCTTACATACCTACTCTTACATATCGGTATATACCTGACACCGGAACGACATCACTGCGACGCGATCGACGCTGACAGAGGAGACGGGATTTCTCCAGTTTGTTAGTGCACGAGCCTTCTCGAAATGAACGGATATCGTGACTGCGCAATCGCATCGAGATCTTCGCAGGGGAATACGCAGTCAGCACAGAAAAATTACGCGCTGAATAGCTGCTCAAAACGAAGATTCACGTCAACAGCAAAACTAACTAGAAGAGCAGTTAGTGGAGCTAAAACAACTGCTTTTATTAGGCTAGGCATGGAACTTGCAATAAAACTTTATGCGAACATGATGAGCGATAAACGCGAGGCAAGACACGGTCGCCGCACTAAAATCTGTCCAGTAACTGTGATATAGTGGCTTGTAACTTGTAGCAAGTTGTTTCTGGAGTGGGAACAACTTGGATCCAAGTTCCATTCACATCTCGCCGAAGACAAATTGTATTCAACTTATCACTGGCGGAGATAAGTTTATCCAACATATCAGGAGTCAGATAAAGTTGTGATGTTGATATATTCTGTGCAATTTCATTGATTTCAAGCTGTCTTCAACTTATCTTGCTTAAAACAAGTTCCATCCAACTTAAATTCTTGAAAACAAGTTTCCAACATACCTACAGTACCGGCCAAAATTATATGGCCTCTTGGAGTGTCCTCCGTTTCCTCCATAACTTCGTTTAGAGTAAAGCTTCGAAGCTCATATTTTTGTGGGTGTTGTAGACACTCACATGCAATAGAAACGGAATGACATCGTACCATTTTGTCAGCCAGTTTCCTCTCGGCAAAATAGTTACCGCGATCCAAAATCTGGATTTTTGCGGCATCCGCAATAGATCACAGAAGGGATTCTCCGGGCTGTATTTTCACAAGAATTCGACTCCTTATAATAGATTCGACTCATATTCAAATAGAAACCTGTGCTCTCAGATCATTGATCAAAGCATACGAAGCAAGTTTAGTTTTTCTCAGCAGTAAACCAACGCAAGAATTTCTGCCAAATTAGCTCATTCTTCCTTCGTGACAATGTCAAGTCGGTCACGATGTACCCAGAAGTTCATATCACAAAGGGTGCTTTCGTTTCTTTCCATGCAAAGCTTTAATCCACCAAAAGCTATGCAGGGAAATTCAAGAGGCTATATAATTTTGGCCGGTACTGTATGTTGAAGCACCATCGCGTACTAACTTCGAGAAATAGAACGTAAGGGGGCTCAATGAAGAGATGTGTTCTCCTATTAGAGTTTCCGATAATTGGAATCATTATCTGCTCCATCAACAATGGTGTTCTCTTCCGGCAACAACATGCATTCGCAACGTTCGGTCGTCCGCAGACCAACCGCGGGTTGTGAATTCTTCTAACGATCAGGTGGAGTCTGTTCATAACTTCCTCAATCGGACCTCTTCTCGTTCCTCCATTGTTAAGCTTGAGACATGAGAAAGCGAAAACTCGTGGATTGGTAATTGATAATCCGAATAGGAACCTGAACCTAAACGAGATATTAAAATTCCTAATAGTTGCACAAGCTGAAAGATAAGCAAACAAAAATCGAAAACTAGTTAAGAGATTCAGTTAAGATATTGCAAAATACGACGAAGGCTTTTATTGCGATCTTAGCTCAAAAGTGCAGTTCAAAAAAGGAGTCATCAATTTTCAACACGTTTACGTGACAAAACGTTGTTTACGAGTATAAATGTGACCAAAATCTGAGCCTAAATGTTGTCCCGCAATTTATAACATATTAACAAGCTTGGACATGGTCAGCTTTCCGAATGGTGGAACGCAAATTATTAAAGGGTCTTTCTTCTCAAGAGCGGTTGTTCCTCCGTGAAGCGTCGTTCGTGTAAGCTGTGTGTCACTTTCGAAGCTTCGGCCGAAATCTCACAAAACTTTCACGTTCTCTCGATGCAGTGAAAATGGGATCGCAGTTAGCTGTCGCGGTTGTTGCAACAACAATACCAAGGGACTCGTTGCCTGCTAGGAATTCTCTCCTGTACATCGTTCTACACCGTATAACACCTCTTCAGGTTTGACGAGCAACATCCATGGATGGCGTCTCACGTAATATTACCACTGCGACTACTATCCACTCTCATTCCGGAATTCTGTACATCCGGCAAGAGCCGGAAGTCCAGAATGGTACAAACAAATACATATAATAATTTTTGAACAATGTACGTATTTTTCGAGTTATTGAATTAGATTGTGCTGATTATTCGCAGTAGTTGATAATTTTAAAGTTTAAGGAGATGTTGAGCAAGCGCGTCTATGGCAACAGCAGAAATCGCAGTGGTTAGTCACCAAGTATAAATTAAAGTACTACCAGCCTGAGAGTCTGACTTCCTTTTCAGAGGTCAATTTAAACGAAATATATTCTATGATCAAAACGAAAGAAGAACTGTTGATTCGGAACATGAAGAAACTATGTTTTCAATGATTTCATATGCACAATTGTAAACAAGGTGAGATGTTACAAATTATTAGCGATTTCACCTTACCGTCTCTGTATAAAAATTATATGGGCAAGTTATTAGCGCTTACGATTTCTATATAGAGACGGTAGAGCGCACTCAAAGTACTTGTCATAGATATGGATGCTTGAACAAGAGCTGCTGTAAACAACAGCTTGCCTGCATATGAAGATTCTTCCGATCTTCGCAAACTCATCAGGCTACTTTAACAAGAAAGTCACCTCTTCCACAGTTTTTTTTCTTCATGATAACCCCTGGTACAGGAAATTCCAGAAATTGGATATGCACTAGTGCCGCGACGCGACGTGGGGCCCTGCTGTTTGCTGCATTCCTTGACCGCTATTGCTTTCATCATGTCCTCCGATCCCCTCTGCCCATCTTTGCCGCACCGCGGCAGTGTCCACAACCATTCGTTTGGATTTCTCTGAACCCTGAGTCAACAGTGGTCTTCTTAGTTTGATTTGGTGAAATTCAAAGGGAAAAGATTGTTCACAAATGTTTTCATGAAAGGATTTCTCCGACTCATAACTTATATGTATTGTTCCTCGCTATCTTCATTCGCTGTCTTTGCAGTCTATTCTACCCCCCTCCCCTACCAACAATTGAGTCTTCTTGCCAATGACCTGTTTTTCTCCTCATCCTCTCCAATTCCTGCGCACTTTCTAGCGTTCTTACTTGTGGTGTATCTGCAACTATCTTCCGCTATAATACAGATCATATGGCAGGTCTATTATCAAAATTAGGTACTGTTGGATCTCAAATCGGTTTTGCTTCGCTGATGCACTGCTCTTCGTCAAGAGTTGTAGCCTTGTCTCTTGCGTGGAGCATTGACGTGCAACCTCCTTTTTTGTTTCACTAGTAAACATAGTGGATGAGACTCCGAAATATGAAAAGCGCGGCAGCATGTGGGAGTCTGGAGCGGAAATGAAGCAACGAGGACGTGTGGATATGCACTATCCAAAATCTGAAAACTACTCTGCGAACAAAGTGTGTTTATAAGTTCAACCAATGGGCTTCTATAAGGCAATTTTGTGCGTACAAAAGTGAGGAGATTCCGAAATATTGTAGTTGTTTGTACTAGCAATTGTTCATTCGAGACTGGTCAGACCCGCCGTGTTCCACAAATCCACGCGCCATCAATTCGTTCTCGTTTTGTTGTCCACCCCTGCGGTGGTTGATCAAGCAGATCAACCAGGTACCTCCCGCTAAAATGGCGGGCGGCGTGGGCGGGAATCCAGAAAAGGCGGGGTTTCGGATGCCATGAAAGGAAGAACCTTCGGATGAACTTCTCGATTGTTCGTGAAACATTCTCACCTCAACGTTTCCGTTGCCGCCTCTGATCGTGGGATCCGTTTGGCTTAATTTGTTTTGCATATTTTTAGTATTATCGCATTTGCGTGCTTGTCTTGTTTTTAAATAAATTCTTTTTCTTGTTTAATGTCGCTCACATCTCTCAACCCCGTTTGGTCGGGTTGTTACCAGTTCCAATTTTTTTTCACATTTTCTTGTTTCTTCTGGCGCTCGAGCACCTAGTGCTCTCGCACTGTATGTTTTCTTATGGCTCTAGGTTGAGTAATATTTGAAGTTCCGTTAAGTTGTACTCCGAAGAATTTTGGAAAAAAGAAACCACTTGCCGTGATAAAAGCCAAAACACCGACAACGTTGTAATCAACACGGATGCAATCACGGGTGGGTCTCCTGTCTGTTGCTTAGAAAGAAATTATTAGGTTGTAAGGAGAGCAGTCGCGGTTCTTGAAACTTTACATTCCGCTGATATAAATGGTGTACAGCCGAAGCAGATGACGATGACAGTAAGGTGAATATTCGAAATTCCTGTTAGCTCACGCAATCGTTTCCCCGGGTCTGAATCTTTCAGTTGCCGCGATCACGATCATTGTCGACTTCAGATGTACATAACAATCGGGAACCTTGTCTAGGTTGAAGTCAGGCTCGTGATAGGGACCAGTTGAAGCAATTTTGTGCGGCGCGTCTGGACTACGAACTGTCCCGAAATGCTGCATTATAGCGACAATGGATACAGTTGAAGTAATCACTCACAGTAATTTTCATTTCTCGAATATGTCGCTTACCGTGTATCTGACTGCTAGAGAATCACAACTTTAAATAGAACACCAAGAATGGCGACCTTCCTGAGAAGATATTGCTATGAAATTCTACGATTGGTCAATGGTAGTGATTGTGAGTTTTTATAAAACGCTGGGAACGGGTGTGGTGAGGTGGAGCGAAATAGGGAGCAGGTCGCGCAGAAGGGCGGATGATGTTCAACGTATGGAGGTGGAGGAGTGCTACGCCAGCGCACAACACTGCTTCCATGTGTACGAATGGAAGCTGCATTGGAGATGAGTCGATGTCCAAACGTGCGAAATGCCTGGAGACTGTACTTGCACATTTTTGAGAAAATTTCGAATATTCGAATAATCGAATATATTCGAAAATTGACTTCTTCGAATATTCGAACTTCGAATATATTCGAATGAAGGTCCTAGACTGAAATGTTAGGTAGACTCAAGACTCTAGCAATCCGTAACTCCTTTTGCTACCACCTTCAAATTTATTGTCGCAAAAAACCGGCAAGAGACCATCATGTAATCCAAACAAATCAACTCAAGAACCAAAATTTCACGTGACTTCAACTAATCCAAGCAAATGAATCCAGAAAACGAACCAAAAATTAAATTTTGGAAAAAAAATTGAGTATCAAGAAAAGAAAAAGCAAAGTAGTGGGTGTTGCTACAAGTCTTTGCGCTTTTTTTCAGTTGCAGTTTTCACCGCTCAGAGTGAGCGTCGATGGCGGTGCGTTTTTCGCGCTCTCGGAAAGCATGCGGCCCAGTTTTCTTGATAGTTAACATCAGATGTGATTGAAAAACTACCATGAATACTCTGGTTTGCCACTATAGCGGCGACTCCAGCGCGGGCGACACGGCTGCGCGACATGCCATATCCGGGAAAAACGCTCTGCCATCGACGCTCACTGTTTTTTTTTCACCTTTTGGCTATGAGACATAACGATTCGAAAGCACTAGTCTTGCTCTACAAGAGTGTTACAACCGATTCTTCTTAAACAATTTGCTTGAGGTTCGGCACTATGAGGTTGAGCGTTGAGTGCATGAAAAACAGCTTTATCGACACTGCTTCTCCTAGCAGTCACTAAGAAAGTTCGAAAGACCACCAAAACTCCTCACGCTACTTGTGCGAGTTGTGTTTGAAACAGTCACTCATCGGCTGCCTCATAACAGAAGACATATTTTTCTTCACATATTTGTGTCGAAGATGCCATCACGATCAGCCAAATTTCTTCCATGAAAGCGTGGGATAACTTGAGAGGAATTGCATGGTCTGGACGGGCACCGCACTGCTCAGAGGCACTATTCAAATGGAGTAATTGAGCCGTCCACTCAGAAAATCTAATCGGATCGGCCAAAAATCCTACCCGTTGGTAACCTCATGTGCCACTCGGTCGAGATCATCAAAGCTGCATTCCGAGAACTTGGCTCATAGTGTTCTTTCACGTTTAAGTTCCAGCGAACCTACGCGTTGGCGCAGCATCGCATGCTTTCTGTTCCTATTAAACTTACAGAGAAAATGATGTCTTTTTTCAACTTGGCATTTTCCTCCCTAAGCGTGAAAACTTGGTAATTTAACATTTTTGGAAGACCTCATGATGACAGAAGTGCAGAAAAAGAAAAGCGCTCTCGTACGATTGTAAGCACTTTGTGAAAGAATGGTACTGGTACGAAAAAAATTGCGTCCGAAAGAAATCGCATGGACTTATGTCAACATGCAATAATCCTCTTCAACTCTTCATTGAGAGCATAATGGATGACTAAAAGCTGCTGCAAGTTGCCCGAAAGGAAATCGCCTAGGACTACTCTGTACACTAGGATGCCTTCTTCCGATACAAAACTAAGCCAGAACAAGGCAAACGTCTCCGATCCACTTCGTGTGACTAGAATATCGAAAATTCGGGTGACGCATTCGAATAATGGGGGTTTCGAATATTCGAATAATCGAATATATTCGAAAGTTGACTTTTTCGAATACTCGAATTTCGAATATATTCGAAAGGCGAAAATTTCGAATATTCGAATTTTCGAATGATTCGATTCGAATAATTTATTCGAATAACCGAATAATTATTCGATTCGGTTGCAAGTGTACTGGAGACGGATACAACGTTGTGACATGCGTCAGCTCAGGTCCAAAAGTGGAGAAAACTGGAAAAGGCGCCTAGAAGCCAAAAAAACGCGAAGGTGCGAAGAACGCGAGTTGTGATAGATGTGGAATAGTCGAGGTATTTTGGGAAAAATGTCATAGGCTGGTACGCAATGCGAGCGAAGTAGCGAAGTGAGCGTTAGGAGGTCTGAATGTTCGGCGTCACCCTGACGTCCAGACTGGTTTAAAATAACAAGAGTTTTCCTAAAACCTTGCACGCTATGAAATAATACTTAGATAAAAAAAAGTTGCAGAATTCGTCAGAGCAATCTTTGGTTCGTCGGACATTAATGTGGATGATCTAAAATAATCGGTTGCTCTGAGTTGCTCCGTGAGTGTGTTTTGCTGCCCAAATTGGCAAATGAATTTGCACTTATACAAAGCACGTATACTTTATCATGGTGAATTTTTGAAGGAAATTACGCTGCGATAGGAAAGAAATGTGTTTTGAAAAAAGAAGAATTCCAGATAAATGTTCAGATGAATACACGAATTTTATTGCACTACAGCATTTTCATTTGTGTATGAATCATTTCTGTGTTATGTTTCATCTTACACTGCCTTTTTTAGTTGATTATTTGTTATGTTTCTGCTGTGTACAAGCAATGTGGTAAGTTGTCGGAGGTTTCAGACAACTTGTCAGAATGCTTGTTTCCAAGTTTTTTTTTCAGAACTTCTGAGTTACTTCAAAGGAGGCTGATGCGCAAGGTCTCTGGCACTGTCGAATCAGATGTGCCCCCGCCTCCCCACCCCGACTGTCATTAAGTTTATGTGTGCAATAGGAGGTTTTACAACTCAGACAAAGTGCCGGAAATTCCGCAGCAGAATAGAGGCATTCCGGAAATTCCGCAGCAGAATAAAACGGGATTCGGAAAAACAGCAGCAGAAAGAGATCCGCAGGCAGAGAGACGCAGGGAAAAAAGTGTCCCGGAATTTCCGCAGCAGAAACGCAGGAGAACCGCAGAAGAAAAGAACTGCCCCGAGCTCCGGAAATTCCGCAGCAGGACACGTCATTTAATGAAGCGGCGCACTGATTGATTGGCCTGTCGAATTCGCTGCGAACCTTCATAATTACCTATTCACATAATCGTTGTTGCTCCTCATCTGTCACATCTTCTCGCAATTTCAAATTTTCAATATTCCACAGTCTTTATGTACAGGGTACAAAATCCATTGGTAGGATCCCGAACTCAGCGGCTTGTGCACGCATTATCTGGATTATGACCGTCTAATTCGGTAATTCGGTCGCCCCACACCTGATTTCGGCTTTGATGAGTGCACTTCAGTACCATTTAGAGTTATTCAATGGTTTTCTTCCTTCCGCTGCTGTTGTACGAACCTTTGTGTGTTTGTGTAGTGTGTGTATGTGTGTGTGACCATTGTTTCGGAAATTCCGGACAGTAATTTCCTGTTCGGAATTTCCGTAGCAGAATATCGGAATTTCCGCAGAAGAGTACCGGAAATTCCGCAGCAGAACAGCAGAAAAACGGACTGGTTACCTGCGGAAATTCCGGTATTCTGCTGCGGAATTTCCGGCGCTTTGTCTGAGTAAGTGTTTTGTTTTACTAAGTGACACTACGAAAACATCAAAACAAAAAGAATCACATCTTGTACGTACCACAAGAAACAGTCAGTTCTAACAATTTTGCGCGTTGGACGCGTTCCAAATCCCAAACTGGGACAACATGAAGTTAGGAAGGGGGGGGGATGTTCCTAACAAAGGCGATGGCTTGGCCTGTCCTATACGTTCTGACTTGCTAGCTGACACGTCGAGAGCGATCTGACTTGTTATTTGGCCTGTAGTTACCTAAAATGCAAACAAGTCATAACGTGTAGGACAGGTTATACTATCGACCAATGCCGAATGCTTCCCCTCCCCCTTTCCGATTTCCTCCTAAACTGCATGGGTTAAGTACTGCCATGTTAGCTCACGTCCGAATGATATAAAATACAACTATACGCGAAGTAAAATACTGGGCCCGGATGCATCATTGAGTTTACCCCGGGTAAACGCGGTAATGCCCCCTACCTTACTCCCAACTTGGCACCCATCAAGATACTTACCCCGGAACGGTGGGTTAAGGTAGGGGCTAAGACTTACCTGACTTTGAGCGGAAGGTAGGCCTTACCTTGCTGTGTTTACCTTTCGGATTCGGTGCTCTACGGACGACTTACGCTTCGTTTACAGGCGGATTCAAACAGCCTTACGTGTTTTTTTGTTCCGTAACATGATTCTAATGTTTCGGATGCGGGGTTTTTCCGTCTGTGATGTTATTCTAGTCACTCCCATCGATCGATAAGTTTCCCTACCCCTCTCTAGTCCCTGCCAATGTTTCGTATGCGGGTTTTTTTCGTCTGTGATGTTATTCTAGTCACTCACATCGATCGATGTTTCGGATGCGGGTTTTTTTTCCGTCTGTGATGTTATTCTAGTCACTCCCATCGATCGATAAGTTTCCCTACCCCTCTCTAGTCCCTGCCAATGTTTCGGATGCGGTTTTTTTTCGTCTGTGATGTTATTCTAGTCACTCACATCGATCGATGTTTCGGATGCGGGTTTTTTTCGTCTGTGATATTATTCTAGTCACTCACATCGATCGATAAGTTTCCCTACCGCTCTCTAGTCCCTGCTAATGTTTCGAATGCGGGTTTTTTCCGTCTGTCATGTTATTCTAGTCACTCACATCGAAGTCTGCTGTGTTTTTTATTCCGTAACATGATGGTTTTTGCATCCCTTCGCAAAGTGTACTCGTGCTCTGAAATAGCTGACACATGGCTATGGGAATTTTCATTGCAGTTTTTTTTGCGATGGAGGATATGGAGAGAGACGATTGAGATGCTCATTCGAATCGCAGTCCCTAGGGTATTTCGGGATCGCACAAACCCAATTGACATACTTGACGACAAAGCGTTTCGTGAGCGTTTTCGACTCTCGCGAAATGGCTTCTACCACGTTCTAGGAATAGTTTCGGAGGACCTTACTCGTAGAACTGTCAAATTCCAGGCACCATCCAACTAGAGCTGCGAAAATTATTGCCACTGCTATATGTTTAAGAAACTTATGTATAATGACTCGCGAAAGGCCTTTTTCGGAAGATGAAGCAATACCCCAGCAGTACCCCGAAGCAGGGGATAGTGAGGCGGAGGAAATCGACACGGCAAGCGCAAATGACTTTAGGGTGGCGATCGTTGATCGCTATTTCAGCGATCAACGATGACCGCCCTAAAGTCATTTGCGCTTGCCGTATCGTCTTTTAATGAATTCATTTCTGATGAGCCTTGAGACACTTTTTGATCACTTTTTCATTCATTTTTTGACGAGACTTAAGAAACTCTTACTGAGTGACTAGAATAATATCACAGACGAAAAAAACCCGCATCCGAAACATTAGCAGGGATTAGAGAGCGATAGTGAAACTTATCAATCGGTGTGCGCCGTCGCTTTGCGCAAGGTCCGTGCTTGCACAGACTATTTTTTCTTGCCGTCACCTGCAGGTAGCGCTACCTTTGCCGCCTAGATGTTCATGCATCACAACTTATGCTTACTTTCAAGTTTACCGGTAGTGCTACCTTCAGGTAGCGGATTACCCTCCATTTCAATGATGCATCCGGGCCCTGGTTGTACAGCTACACTGAACACATGGAATGAGTACATTGAAATAGGTAATACCTGAGAAGGCGTAAAAAAAAGCATATCGAACCAGCTAAACGGCAGGTCAAAACTGCTACGCATGCCCAATTGCAGAACCGCGTAGGTATCCTACTGTTCGAAATTGCCATGCGTTGATATGTTGTAATGATTACAGCTAGGAGGGTCACTTTCTCTGTAGAAGAGCTGAGGCATGGTCCAATAGGTCGAGCTGTGTGATTTTCCAGAACGCCTCCATATTGTCATCTCCAACAAGTAGCTCATGTATGACATGTTAGGCGTGACTAAAAATTACGTTCGACCATGATCAGAGTTCGGCACAAGCTTAGCTCGAGCAGGAAAAATTACGAAGCCCCCTTTGACCTAGCCAAGAATCTATGAAGCCCCCATTGTGAACAAGTCAAAACAAGTTCGTGCGAAGGTGGGTTTCGTGTTATTATTGCACATCGAAGTGTCCACACGAGGTAACAAGTGTTAACGAGAACGCTGGCGGTGAAGCACATTAACACGTTGGCACCGTCATACAATTTTCTATTTTTTCAGCTAAAATTCGAGGAGTGATGGAGATTTTAGAGAATTTTGGTATTAGTTTGACAGAGCAATACTTCCTAAATACAACAATGCTGATAAAATTGGAAATAATTGATTTTAGAAGAAGTAATCTGAAGAAATTGTATCCAAGTGGTGTTGAAGACCGTTTTTTAGCTATATTTTCCGCTATAACTGAATAAACGAAGCAATTTTATTACTCACTGGAACGAGCAGCCTCTTCCCTAGCTAACCGCGCCAGTACAATTGGAAATTTTTGATTTCAGAGAAAGTTGTTTAACGAAAATTCTCTGGACCGGTGCTGAACCCTAAATTTTAGGGTAAATTTGCGGTTCAGTTAATTCCTCAGCAATATCTCCTTTCAAAATCAAATATGTCCAATTTCCTGTGGCAGTTGGCAGAAGAGTCGTACCCGTAATCTCACCATAAAGGGTGAACAGGATCCATTCAGTGCCAACGGTGCTGTGGGTACTGCGAGGTACTTTTTTTAAACTATAACTCCCATCAAAATCAATTGAATCCAATTCTTTTTGGTGCAGCTACTTGCCCATTTCCAGCCGGATCTTTGCAGAATCTGTCCTTTTATGAGTGCTGACAGCAGTGCCGTGGACAGAATTTTCGCATGATAATCGGTCAAACTCATTTCAAAATCTAACAATTCCAATTTCCTTTGACAATTGGTGCTAGAGTCGCACTCGTAATCTTACTTTAAAGTTCGAGCAGGATCCGTTCAGTACCAACAGTGCTGTGAGTACTGCAAGGTATTCTTTCAGGTGTAACTCCTAGCAAAATCAATTGAATCAAATTATCTTTCAGAGTTAGATAGTACATTGCCATTTGCAGTCATGTGCCTGTTTCCAGAAATATCCTTGCAGAACCTGTCCCTTTGTAAGCGCTGGAAGCAGTGCTTTTGGCAGAATTTTCGCATGATAACCCCACAGATTCTTGCCAAAATCAATTGATTCCAATTTCCTACGAGAATAAGAGTAGGAGTGGTATTCGCAATCTTACTGCGAAATTTGAGCAGGATCCGTTCAGTACCAAGGATGCTGTGGATACTGCTGGGTACTTTTTTAAGTGTAATTTCTAAAACAAATATTAATTTAACTCTTATTTCAGTGAGTATTAACAAAAATGACGAAAGAAAAATTCTTAGGTTCAATCTCCCTTTTTTGCTCTTATTTCCAAAGAAGTGGATGATTATTCAACCAATGTCCAAGGCCCAGGCACGAAGTCCCTTTTGCTGACCTCATCGCTTACGTAGCCCCGCGTGTCTTGAGTCAAGTCTTTGCCGAAGTCTGACCATGATACGTAGGCTAGACATAGCGATATGAGTTACTGGAAAGCGTTGAGGATATCCGTACGGCTCAAGAAAACAACAAATCAAAAAGGCCTGTATACACGCTTATCAAAAGGTCGTATCCAAGCTTGTTTAAGGTCGTCTACAACTTTACCCTAAGTTGTATCCAAGCTTGCCCCAAGGTTGTTTCCAACTCAACCCTAAGCTTGTACTCAAGCTTGTCCTAACCAAGCATGTGCAGGAGACCCGACTCGGAACGAAACCTATCTGGCTTGTATCTTCGTTGGAAAAGGTGCTTTAATATAGATGTCATTGCTGTCTCTGGAGATTCAAGCCAGATAGGTTTCATTCCGATCTGCCAGCCTGACCTCTCGCACTTCCCTTGTAAGGTTTATCCAAGCTTGTCTAACGGTTGTTTCCCACCTATCTCTAAACGTATACACAGTCTCCAAACTTCCTCTTCTTCAACTCGTTTTGGGCCACCAGTTGTATTCAAGCTTGAGATGACTATTGCGCAGACATTGCATATAGGTTATAATTTCACGCTACATATCCTCCAAATGAAATCCTCGCACTTCGCCTTCTCATATGGCACCTGTGATAATCGTGGAAGTTTCGGCCACACCGTCCCCAATGTATAGACGATCTATTGAGGTAGTGTCCTCATGCTATTCTCTTAGAACACATTTGATTATAATGTTTCCGCGTTTATACGTTTTGTGAAAAATTCTTTGAGTCAGAGAATCATGATCTTGTGCCGAGTTTCCTTTTTGGAAATATTGATGATTCGGGGTAACGAAGACCCGTTAGATTAGCGCATGAGAATATCGCCCTATTATTCAATTTTTATAAAATGATGGACGAATTACGAGTGCTCGTTGTAGTTTTAAATTCGGATTTTTTTTTCAAATTTTCAAGTTCCTGGAAAACATCGAATTTCCGAATATTCAAACTTTCGAATTTCTTGAACTCACTCAATTTTCAAATTTCTGGAAGCCTCCGAATTTTCGAATATTCGAATTTCCAAGTTTTTGCGGAGCACTGAATTTTTCGGGAGTTCGAATATTTATTCGAATATTCTAATTGGAAAGGGATTTTTGGGATTATGCATGTAGGCGGACAATGACATGCGGGGTGGACGTGGCAAGGAGAAAAAATATGAGCCGAACCGCAGAGACCGAACACCACTTTTATACCTCTCTTCGCGGGTTTTCCAGCAGCAGCCAGCGGAAGAGGAAGAGAATTACAGTGGCGTTGTTTGTGCCACTTTCGCGTTCTCCCTACAGGGACCTCAATCACGATTGCGACGTCCGCAGGCTGGAGCGCCACACTGCCAACGCGGCGCAGCGCCGTGGATGTTGGGTATTGCCTCGCCCGCGCCGCGTACGAGGTGCGGCGCGTCAGTCCGCGGGATTCGCAGTAACAGGCTGTACAGCGCACCAAATAACACCCTATGAAAAGGTTCGGCAAAAAAATCAAGGATTTCGATTCCTCTACATTGAAGTAGTGCCAAAATTTTCGTAATAGTTAAATAAATTCGTTTTTAGCCTGCTCGAGGAGAAAAAGGGAGTATTTAGGCTTGGCCTAATCCTTAGGCTTGGGCTCGAGCCTATACTCAAGCATCACCTTAGGCGTGGGCATGGACTTAGGCTTCCAGAGTGAGGCTTACAATCACTTACTTATTGAGTGCCCTCTCCCCCAATCCCCTTTTCGCCCGTTCGGATTCTCAGTGAACGCGTTTTAATCTGCCCCCTGTAAAGGTGGAAAATCGAAAAATCCAATGCATAGCTCGTTATTCTCATTTCATCAGAAATGGCTGCCACATTTGTGTTCAGCGTATCGAAGAACTTCTGTAGACAAGTATTTACCGACCAATGAGGAGAAAATGCGGATAATCGATAAAAAACAATGTGATTGATAAGCAGTTTCCGGCAGAAAGTAGCCTTAAACTTCCACCGTCTTTGTTGGGGACGCGGTCGAAGTTTGTTCTCGATCGACTGTTGCTCCGCATGCATACATCTAAGAAAGAATGTGTGCGGAGAGCATGATAAAGAGAAGTAGTGGCAAAGAAAAAGGAAAAAATCACTGCATGACATAGAAAATTAATCGAACGTTAATTACCCGTAGCACATCGGAGGAGTGTCGAAAATTAGGAAGCTAACAATAAGATTGCTGCATCGCGTCATGATTCGATTGATAGTTGAGTCCAAACGTGTTGATTTCCATTGATGAGAGTGGCAGTTTGAAGTTAGATTCAACTTGTTCTCAGTGAGATAAGTTGGATACAACTTGTCTCTTCCACAGATAATTTGGAAGAAACTTGTCACCGGCGAGATAACTTGGATGCAACATGCTATGTGCGAGGTAAGTTGGAAACAACTCGTCATTGATGGCACTACACCGAATATATGTTAGATATAACTTGTTTTATCGCTAGATAAGTTGCATCGAACTTGTTTTCACCATCACTAGGTTGAATACAACTTGTTTTGGGCAGCATCATAAGTTGGAAACAACTTATTTCAGAACATTTGAGAAGCTGAGACGCGAACAAGAACCGCTGATATTGAATAGTCACCGTCACTTCCATCTGATCAATACCTAACCGAGTTTTGCAGAGAATCCACGTGGCATCTTGCATGTTGCAACTTGTTCTTCGCTCAATTCATGTTGGAACGTGAGGAAATCCCGAGCAAATCTGATGCATTTGCCGGCAACAGCGAAAACCGATGCAAAATGGGTTATTGAAGTTCCTGAGTATGTGATTTGTTGTCGTTATTGTTTTTCCTTGTTAATGTATGTAATTGTTGTAATTGTTTTGCAACTTTACTTTTTATCACTTTTGTTACTGTTATCGATAGTTCTCTGCTAGTACGTCATATTTCGATCACCTTGGGAAATGTTTCAATTACACTAATAAATATTCTTCATATGTGTAGTTGTAGTTTTAGAAAGTAGAACCTTGAAACATATAGCTACTTCCCGACAGTGGCTTTGAGCCCTAGTGGATTTCAAAGAGCACACACGTAAAATACTCAACCTTAGTCAAATCCTCATTCCTCATGAGGTAGACAAATGTATCTACTTTATATACTGATGGCGTTGCGCCACCTCCACCAACTCGTTCCAGTCATCAGTTGGTGACATATTTGGCATATTTGGCCACAGCCTCAAGCCTACGGATGACAGCACTTCTGCCGCAAGGCCTATCCGGCTATGAACATGGTGGCGATCATCACAAGACTGTGTCCAACGCCGTTCTCGCCAATGTTCGGGCACTCAATCATCCGTGCTTCATGCGGTTTTACCCCGATTCCGAGGAGAGTGGTGTGCGAGAAGAGCAGCTGCATCCGCTTAGCAATGCAAATTTAGCAGTGCTCAAAGTTATCTCTGTCATTCAATATTTCATCTGCAGTTCATCGCCTGTGACATCGTTGTAGTCATCAATGCACGGAGAAGTCGCAGCAGCCTCAAGCCTACGCATGCCACTTCTGCCGCAAGGCCTGCGCGGCTATCAATATGGTAGTGATCACCAACGCTTCGTAGTGGCCCCATAGACAGACGCTGCTCGATGCGGTGAGAAGAAAGCCATTTTCGATGTCGAGCACTCTTATGCTCGAATTGTCGTAGAGCAAGCGTTTGGCGCCCTTTATAGGCGTTTTCCCATACTAGCCAACTAGCATGCATGAAGCTTCCGAAGTTACAGATGATTATTGTAGCGCTTGTAGCGTGTGTGATAAGGTACATTATCATTATCACAGTTGATGCTCAACGTGGACGGCCGCTTTTTGACGAAGAGCGTGCAGCAGTTCCACACCCAGCACTACAAGTGAATGTGAGGGACTTCATTATGCAAAAAAATGTAGGAAAACCGCTCCAATGGGAGTGCGATAAGAAAGCCATGGAAGCCATGAAAGATGGGGGAGTCATACAGCATCTACAGAAACAACTTATGCCAATCTCACGGTAGTCCAGGTTTATCCATATACAGATAAAATCAGTCCATTTGTTCTCATGCTTGGCGTCTTATGAAATTTGTTTAGGTGGAACAAGTTGACAATGTGGAAGGCGACATTTTCATCGGTTTCCTACTTATTCTATTCAGGTGGTTATCCTTGTTTTTCAAATGGGTGTCATAGGAATAAAGTTCATCCACACAGACAGTGAACCAGAAAAACAAGTAGACTGAGATAGCAATCCACAACGCAGATCCCTATCCTTCCAATCAAAGGATCGACTGACACCAGGCTAAAACACGGGGTGCGAT
>JBAJFG010000325.1:0-122158 GCA_037903475.1 Ancylostoma caninum | reverse complement strand
GAGCGAAGCCGGGTACGGCAGCTAGTGGGAAGATAATTTCCGAACGTTTTTGCAGTACAGTGCTCAAGCGCTTAGCATTTGGCAGGTTCAGAGCGGGGGAACATTAAGTTCCAGGACCTACTGGCTGCTTCAAGTGGACACGGCAGTGGTTTTAGAGAAGGGCAATAAACAAGGAACGATGAAGAAAGATTGGATATAAATGAAAACAAAAGCATTACATATAAATGAAGACAAAAGTAGAAGTCATTGTTAGAAAGGTTGAAAAGTCTCCATTTCTTCATTTCGTACCTGACTTTAGTATAAAAGAACAGAGCAGGAAAGTGCTCGTCCAGAAGCAAAACGCGTTTTGCTACCCTTCCTGTATTAGAAACATCGGTAGAAACCTCAAATGTTAGCATTTTTAAATAAATTTTTACATCCCGGACTTTCGGGATGATGCGTAATGCATACAGGGAGTGTAGTATGCTCTGCGACTCTGCTAAATCCGTACGTAAAGTGACTTTTTGAAAATTCCGCGAAACGTGGATAACTGAACCGAAATTGATGTTGCCAATCAATCCATCGGTCGTATTCATTTCCTAGTTTGGATGAGAGGTCCTGCATATGATCACTATATAGCCTAGACTTGACACAATTAGAATGCTCTTCGTTCCTATTGATGACACATTTTTTGGAAGATAAAAAGCTTCAAAACATTAAAAAAGCCAAAATTTGTGTGGGCCGCTATTCCGACACACTGCGTACCGAAAAGAGCATCTGCTCCTTGAATGAGGGATGGAGAAGGACCATCGAATGAGGAACAGAGTACCTCTCTAACTAAGCTGCTGAATTTACTTTACTTTTGTAGAGGTTTGGTTCATCGAAACGGTCATTTATATTTTCTAAACCTTCATAAAATCAAAGTTTGGACTTAATTCTGGAATTTCTTCGTGGAGATAAGTGATGAGATATCCGCACAGCCATTTACATGATTGCTAAATTTAATGTTGACTTATTTTTCCCTGCTCCTCACATAATTGAGTTATTTCCACTATTTTTTAATAACACTATTCTGGCAAGGTAGCCATAGAACTAATAGGAACACGCTGACTTTGTTATTCTCAGTACGACCTGGTCGATGGTGGCAACATCTGGCGACCTATCACATTCGCAGGGCCAGGTTGGTATGCATCGACGCTGGAGTTGGCAGGATGCCAGCAATGCCTACGTCTATGCTGCTGCCATCGAGGTATCTCGTATGGGAACGCCCCACTTTGTCGCCTAGTGCTTGCCGTCCTTACTCCGGGGTGAATGCCCTGTAGTTTAACGAAACGACCCAGTGAATGTAGTGGTAGTGACGCGGTAAAAATAATGCTGGATACAGTGGTTCAGTTACCTTGGTCATGAATGAGCTTCCAGCCATCAACAAAAAAGCGTCAGCGACACCAAAAAAAAGCACTGGTATTACCCCGTTCTTTATCATTACTTCTGTTTATCCGGTCTAACTGCATGCTTGTACGTTGAATGTCAAGATCAACAGAACTTCTATAACAAGATGTCGGAGTATGTTTGGGCAGAAAGGATATTTACAGGATCTCAAAATTTTGTGTGAACTTTGAATTCGATAACTGACGGTTATGCACTTAGAAAGAGTTTCAACGAAACAATAGTTGGAAATCGGCTAAATATAGGGAGGAATGCTGTGTAAAAGATTGTTATGGTTTGCAGCTCAATTACGTACTTCTGGAGGAAAGGCTTGAATAATCAGAACTTTAGTTAGAACCGCTGGTTTTTCAAGTATCTGGAAAAGCACATATACGCACGTTTTACCGAAGAGATCATCGTCACCAACGTCGTATAATTCGCAGAATTGCAGGTTCAAAGCTTTCAAATGCGTTTGGCGACTCTCAAATAGAAGACACGTGCAAAGATATGCCCAGGTTATTGGGCAAATAGAGATTGAAATGAGAAATTTGGACTGAGGTTTCAACTGGAACGGTTCTTCCGCGAGAAAATGGAGCTCAAATAACAGTTGCGAAGCAAAACAATTCCAAATATTCAAATTTTCGGCCTAAAATGTTCCAATATTCGAATTTTCGAATAATCCTGCACCCTCGAATCTTCAACTATTTGAATTTTCGAAAATTGCGGGGCCATCGAATTTTCGAACATTCGAATTTTCCGGTGCCCCCGAATTTTCGAATATTCGAACTTTCGGATTTCCCGGAACCTCCGAATTTTTCGATTTTTGAATATTCGAACGTTCGAATAAATATTCGAGTTTAATTCGATTCGGTCAAAACTCTAGTGAGCACGCCCGTTATGGCGCACTCACCTAACCGCCGGCAGAGCTTTTCACGCAAATTCCAGTTCCGAGTCCTAAACTCGTCGACGAAGCATAGTGAGCGTATGTCGCGTCTGAAAAACGTTTTCAACCGAGCCTGGAAAAATCGATTAAAATTTCGAAAATGTTAAAGTTTGGAAGAAATGGCGGGATGAAGGAGCGACCGAATATAGGAATATTGTATACGATTCGATAGAGAAAACCATCCTATATTACCAGAGCGTGTTGCATTTGGGAAATCTTCAACACCGCGAGAGGCCACGGCACGGACCCAACCCTGTCGTGCCCCTATTTTTCCGGATTTTCCTATGCCAATACTGAGCTAGGTAGGGGATCTGCCCCAAACCTCTGCGCATTTTTTACTTACCTATCGCTGCTCATTGCTGAGCATATCACATGTCCGTTGAGAGCGTCCTTGTTTTCCTGAAATTTCGGCCCAAAAATCAGAAAAAAAAATGTAAATATGCGAGTATAACTCTGAATGCTTTTCCATGTTATTTCATCTCGTCTGTGTTTCTGTTTTCAGGCCCAGGACAATCTCTCTTAGAACTCCATAAATCTCCGATCATGGTTATGGTAACATTCAACAAGCCCCTACCAATTTATCGACCGCATTTTTAAATTTAATCTACTCCAACCTTTGTCTGTACCTTAATCTTTTTTTTTCAGTTCTCCAATGTAATCGTGTTCTATTCCTACATACTTTCAGTTCCTCTACATTCACAGAGCAAATCAAAACATTAAAACTTTTAATACTGGCTAGTCGGCGAGCCACACCTTACAATTAAATCAACGCAACAACAGACATCCGATTTGCACTATCCTTGCGATATTCCGCTGGAAATTCCTCTTTCAGCGACGATGTCCTGACTGGACCCCGAAAATAAGAAAGATTACATATGTTTCTTACACTTATGGGGTGTAGGGGGGAGGAGCAAAGTCCTCTCGCCTATATATCCACATTGCACTGCCATTATCCTAACGTAGAACGAGTTTCTCACAAAATATCTATTTCATCTATTTTCACTAAAAATGATGAAGAAATCACGGCAAACAACATCCACGCTATGGGTGTACATTGGACTATTAAGACGACCCTCCCCCCCCCCCCGCGTCGATGCCGACGCCCACGATTTGGTAGGAGACCTACCTTCACTTTTGGACCTCCGATTTGTACGTTCGACCTTCACTTTCGAAGACGCGTGCTCACTCACTATTCCACCTATGCGCCGTGCCAACCAATAGCCCGTGCAGGGAAGTATGTTGACTTTTCTGTCGCCTTATCTTAAGTGGTTACGTACCTGAGTCTTACCTACTAGCATAATGGAGGGGGAGGGGGGGAGACTGCGTAAGCGTTAGCGTAGGCTGGTACGTAAGCGTGGATTAAGCGTTAGCGCAACTGCGTTAGAGTACGTCAGCCTAGCTGTGAAATGTGTTTCAGTGAGGTTTCAAAGAAATCCGGTTTCTCTGCAATTCCCTCTGTGTTCCAGGCTGTATAGAAGACTACTCTTCGATAGGCGGAGACTCTAACACCTGCCAGTAGCAGAGGATCCACCGGGCGCCCCCTCGCCCCGGGAAAGCTGAGAAGGCGTCGACGGACCCGTAGGACTCGTCACCCACCTGGGGCTGGAAACTCTTGTCATCTTGATCCTCTAGCAGTACTCGGGTCGTGGGTCACTATACCAACAGGCGACCGAGTGGGAGACGCGAGCCCTTCACTTCGGTCTGGAGTCTGGTGGGAATAGTGCTAGCAACTTATCTTTTATCCTTGTGTGATCATGAGGGTCTTCTGGAGGTTCTCATTTACCCAACCAAAATGAAACTTTTAACCGGGCTTCGTACTCTCAAGACGTTGCTAACAAATCGAAACCGGGACCCTTCCCCACTAACCACTCCAATAAATTAACGTGGGAGCCTCACCGGTTTCTCATGAAATTGACAAAGTCACATCGATGTTGCCCAAACGTGACCATATAGAACCTGTTCCCGGAAGGCCCTTCACAAACTGTACATATTAATTGATGAAAATATATTTCAGCAGAAAAAAAGTGTGATGTTCATGATCAAAATCACCAACAAACTCACGCATATGCAGGAACATCACTTCTCTAAAGCTTTTCTAGAGAGGCATCCAGAGCGCCTTCGGCGAAAAGCTAACCTCTTTTTCGTCAAAGAAATAGAAGTAGCAGTCACTATTTCAAACGTTCCTCAGATTTTATTATATTAAGAATGGATAGATAATGCTTCTTCATCGGTGAGCCTATACATACTATTGGGTTGATGCAAAAGAAATGGCGCCACTTTTTCCAGAAGCACATATAATTTCGTTTTGACAAAGCGCAGCATCTGAATATGGTGGCATACTCGTACAGCAAAGAGAGTTCTTTTATTCTGTGAGAGTGGGAGTAAGAGATTTCGACTGTCGCTAACAGTTGTGAGATGATCAAAAATGATCTCGTTTCCACTTTTTTGAATCTAGGGGAATTTTCTACAACACTAGGAGCAATGTGATCCAAAATGCCTTCTTTGTATTTCGCAAAGTCGTCACTATAAACTTCACCTGTAAGCTCTTATGCGACGGATTTGCTTCTAGGGAAACGTAGGTAATGTAGGTGAGGAATTTTCAAGCATTTCCTTCGCTAATTCTGGGATTCCTGCTGGGTGACCCTCTCCAACCTGCTTTTCGGTAAGAACAGCTTCAACAATACTATTGCTGCTATTGGCCCCAAAAAGTCGTGAGCAATCTACTGGAAAAACCCTCGAGACGCACAGAAGCGTATTTTCTGCATCCCAGATTTTGATCAAAATTTGATTCCAAGGGCTGGTTTGAACCTTGATAATTGAACTGGAAAACGTTTGATTAGTCATCGCATTCTCCAGGAAAATTGTCGTATTTCCGCCGCTTTTCTCGTCCACAGAACCTCTGGTTCCACAAGAAATTATTCGCCAAACATAACGATATAAGGATACGAATCTCGCTGTTCTTGGCCTCACAATTCCAGGAGATCTAAAAGTTAAGTGTCAGCGACCTGGTCGTGGGATAAGCAATGCTTCCTGCTAACAAAAGGAACTTTATGGTTTGCAGAAGTTATCGTTCATTGATGTTGTAGAAGAAAATAGAGTCAACACGAAAATGCGCCATTTCTTTTGCTTCAACCTAACATAACTCTGCCCAAAACACTCCCACGACGGTTTACCGCCTCATAGGGGCGCGGGGGTGACTCTGGGAGTCGGACTTCAATGCACAGCAGAGGTACATCCTCCGGTAGGGTCTCCCAAGCTGAGAAGGGGTTCGACTTTTCCAGGCCATTGGAAGCCTAGCTAAGAGTAAACCACTGTCATGAGTCCCCACCGTCTTGGCAGTATCAGTCGCAAGGTGGCTTCCCTGATCCACCTAGGTCGGCGACTACCTGTGGTGATAGCTGAGCTCGCCACGGCAGGGCTGCTCAGTATGAGGAAAACTTGTACTTGCCTGTCCAGCACACGTTCTGCCTCAGTGCTCCGCACACCGCACTTTGCCGTTTCAAACGTCGGACGGTACGGCAACCGGTGGGAGGCGATCAAATCTCGGGTTGCGCAGGACGTCTTTGATTTCGGACCAAGACGACACGCGCACAACACGCCACGGAGACTGTTTCATACTCTGCACCTATAATGCCAGAGCAGTCTCCACAGACTCCGGTCTGTCTTCACGCTCTTCTCGAAGCTGCAGGGCGAATCAAATTCCATATAATCGCTCTACAGGAGACCAAGAACAGGACGAGCGACGTTCGACAGCTCCGCGACGGAACACTGGTCTTCCGCGGAGAAAAGTTCCTTCAAGAAATGTCGGAGGCGTTGGCTTTGTCCTGCACCCGTCTGTCGTCCATCTCGTCGACTCACACGAGATCCTGTCACCTCGTCTAGCAATTCTTCGACTTAACCTTCCTTGTCACAAGTCCATCAGTATCATCAAGTGTTACTCACCAACGCTAGCAGCTGATGAGGAGTTGGACAATTTCTACCAGAGGTTGGAAGAAGTCATCCACAACGAAAAGTCCTTCTACAAATTCGTTGTTGGGGACTCCAACGCCAAACTTGGGAAGGCTGAAGGAGAGGAGTACAGGATAGAAAAGTTCGGATTACGAGACCCGAACGAAAACGGTAGTCGTCACGCTGGGCTTCTGTTCTCTGCACGCCTCTTCCATGGAAATTCCATTTTCATGAAGAAGGAACACCGCCGGTGGACATGGGAATTACCCAACGGTACGACTCTTACGGAGATCGACCACATACTTACCAATCGAAGGTAGTGTCTATTTGATGTTTCAGTAGTACCATCATTCTGCTGTGGATCCGATCACCGTCTCCTCCGTGCAAAAATCCGGTTCAGCTGCAAGATGGAAAAGAACATCTGCCACCGCGGAGGAAGAAAAGAAGTCGTATATGACGATACCGCCCTTGTTGAGTCTATTTCCGAACACGACTGGTATATCATGGAAGATCCCACCAAGAACTACGACATGCTCATAGGAAAACTAAGAATCTGTGCTGAACGCGCCTCAAAACCCCGAACAACAACTTGGAACGCATTTCGAAGGCCACTAAGGAACTGCTCGTTAAAAGAAGGGCATTGAGGCTTGATCCGAATGCATCCCACATTGAGCAGCTGATAGCCAATGCCAGCTGCAGAAGAGCATTGTAGGAGGAACTGCAGAAGTTAAGGCCGAGGAAGGTTCTGGAAGCAGCAGAAGGGAGAACAAGTCTGAAGAAGTGTCGAGAGGACCTTCGCGATTATAATGTTCCGTTGATGACAGCTCTGAAGAGCGGAGACGGGATTGTCACGTTTGGAATCATGAGATGGAATCAATCACGGAAAGATTCTATACGATCCTCTTCGTTCTTCAACAGTAGTGTCGAGCCCAAATATCCCCGCTGGTGACAGACCACCTCAGATTCTTCCTTCGGAAGTTCGTGTTTCGATAAGAAGCATGAAACCCAGCACCGCCCCTGGACCGGACCGTATATCGGCTGATCTATTGCGAGCAGGAGGCGAACGTTTTCACGTCATTCTCGCAGCACATTTCTCATCTTATCTTCAGAAGGAAAGAATTCCGAACCAGTGGAGAACCTCACGCACCGTTCTCCTTCACAAGAAGGGAGGCAGAGAGGATCTTCGAAACTATCGTCCCATACGTTTGCTGAGCGTGCTTTACAAGCTTTTTACGAAGATTATTCTCACACGCATATCGAGGACCTTGGATGAAGCTCACCCCCAAGAACAGACTGGTTTCCGCAAGGGTTTCAGCTGCATGGACAACATCCAAACTGTTTCAAGGGTCATAGAGGTTTGTCGGGAGTACCGCCTTCCCCTCGTCCTAACCTTTATTGACTATGAAAAAGCGTTCGACAACGTGGAAACTAACGCTATATTGTCACTAGTCGACCAGGGAGTAGACGCCTCATATGTGAGAACATTAGCCGACTGCTATATTGGATGCTCCACGACGATACAGCTCATTCAGCGCCCCTCAACCACTCCGGTTGCGAAAGGGGTAAGAAAGCGCGATACTCTATCGCCGAAGCTGTTTACTGCCGCATTGCAGTGTGCAATGAGGTCACTCGACTGGGAGGAGAAAGGCATCCGGGTTGATGGACGGTTCCTCTCAAATCTTCGTTTTGCGGACGACATCGTCCTTTTCTCGAAAAGCACCAATGGAGCGGAAGCGATGCTTTGTGAGCTAAAGGAAGTAGGGAAAAGAATCGGACTGCGGATAAATAGGGCGAAGACCCAGTTCATGAAGAATGCATACTGCGAGGGAGAGCGAATAGAACTGGATGGATCTGATATAAAGGAGACATCGTCCTATATGTACCTTGGAAAATCAATGAATGTGGAGAACAACCTCATAGAAGAGCTGGATAGAAGAAGAAGAGCGGCGTGGGCCGCGTTTGGACCTTTGAGGAAGCCACAGACCAACTGGCAGACCCCAATCTCCGCGCTCATCACTTCGACTCTACAGTTCTTCCAGCGCTCTGTTATGCTGCGGAGACGTGGGCGGACACTGTGGCCACGTCGAAGACGCTATGTACCATGCACAGAGCGCTCGAGCGTTGTTTTTTGAGGTACAACCGGCGTGCCCAAGATCAGACCGGGCTTCGCAGCCCCGATTTGCGACAAATGTCTTGCCTTCGTGACCCAGCGGAATACGTATCGAAGGCTAAACATAGATGGGCTGGTCATATAATAAGAAGGGAAAACGATAGATGGACAAAAGGAACTTTGGAATGGATCTCAAGAGAAACGAAACGACCTCGAGGGAGACCACCATTAAGACGGGCCGATGTGTTCAAAAAACGAATGGACCAGCTGAACGCTCAGCTGGAAAGGAATCAGAACTCTCGCCAACGACGTCTACGATGTTCCTAGATGACGGTGGCGCGAGAACGAATCGAATGGAAGCGATGCTGGGGCCCGCACGACACGTGACGACGGGTCATCTAAGTAAGTAAGTAAAACATTGTGAGTGAAAACATGTGCTAATTGAATTGGTTTGAATTGAAGTTCAGAGAAGTACAAGACTCTTATGAGCTGCTTGAATTTTTTCGCTGACACAAATTCAAATCCTGTAACGCGAACTCAGGGTTTGAACTCGAATGGTAGCTCACCCTTGACTAGCACTGGTTAGCGCCACGCGGGTGTTACCTCAGACTTGGGTAATTAAACCTTTATATTTTTTTTCCAAATATACATATACCGAGCCAGAGCGCCGCTTCGCGGCGCTCTGACTCGGACCCGTGTGCCACGTTACCTCAGGGCTAGGTAAACTCTGAAAAAAAAGGAACCCCGAGCCAGAGCGCCGCTTTGCGGTTACCTCAGGGCTAGGTAAACTCTGAAAAAAAGGGAACCCCGAGCCAGAGCGCCGCTTCGCGGCGCTCTGACTCGGACCCGTGTGCCACGTTACCTCAGGGCTAGGTAAACTCTGAAAAAAAGGAACCCCGAGCAGAGCGCCGCTTGCGGCGCTCTGACTCGGACCCGTGTGCCACGTTACCTCAGGGCTAGGTAAACTCTGAAAAAAAGGAACCCCGAGCCAGAGCGCCGCTTCGCGGCGCTCTGACTCGGACCCGTGTGCCACGTTACCTCAGGGCTAGGTAAACTCTGAAAAAAAGGAACCCCGAAGAAAGAACCGCTTCAGAGCGCCGCTTTGCGGCGCTCTGACTCGGACCCGTGTGCCACGTTACCTCAGGGCTAGGTAAACTCTGAAAAAAAAGGAACCCCGAGCCAGAGCGCCGCTTCGCGGCGCTCTGACTCGGACCCGTGTGCCACGTTACCTCAGGGCTAGGTAAACTCTGAAAAAAAGGAACCCCGAGCCAGAGCGCCGCTTCGCGGCGCTCTGACTCGGACCCGTGTGCCACGTTACCTCAGGGCTAGGTAAACTCTGAAAAAAAAGGAACCCCGAGCCAGAGCGCCGCTTCGCGGCGCTCTGACTCGGACCCGTGTGCCACGTTACCTCAGGGCTAGCTAAACTCAAGAAAATCACTGTCATCCACACGAAGCGCAGCTTCGCCGCGCTTCGCGGATGACAGTGATTTTCTGCGAAACTGCATAGCTCCTAAACGGTTTGGAGGTTAACTCTTATTATGTTCAATATAAAGAGCTCCTACATGGTGCGTTTTATGAGTAGAAACACAGATCCTCACGTGGTCAAGTCTTTTTCATTTGTGATAGCGCTGGAAGTCCAAATCGTTATGGTTCGGGCACAATCAGGTTGCAAGAGGAAAAAAGTGCGTAAACGTTCTGTTCCTACTTTGTAAGCACAATATTAAGCTCATAGAGTGCACCATTTGTCCCCCTGACCGTTAATTTCTAATTGCTATTACTACTTAATGCTTTAGAAGGAGTGCGATGAAAATTTCCGTACAACTCTGCTGTATTTGGATGATTCACGTTTCTGATTGCGAAATCACACTCGCTTCATCATTGGTTCTCCTATTCTGCTTTAAAGATCAAAGATATTCCGTTTTCGTTGCAAATTGGACGTACTAATTGAAGATTTCCATGTTGTACACATACATATACATGGGCGTGTCATTGGGCGTGTCAATTTTCGCAATTGAGCCCGTGGCGGCGGGCAAAAGAGGTGGGGCGAGGCGAGTGGATTAATGACAGCGTGACCTGTCATCCCTCGCGCGGCGATGGGGGGGGGGGGGTCTGCGCTTTATATAGAGTAAGATATTAACGAAAAAATAACGCGATATTAAATAAAATGATTGAACTAATTTGATGAAATTAACTAAGTGAGAAAAAATGATTCAAATTGAAAATGAGAGAAAGCAACGCGATGTATGAGGAAGACGCGTGTTCTCTTATATGCTTTCGACAGGCAACGTTTCCGCAGATGTACGCGAGAGATAACAAGCGAATAACTAATAGAAATCAGTAAATCACATTTCTCACATTTCTATGCTCAAGAAACGATCAAAGTACAATACATGAAGCACATCGGACCAAAATAGATCACTAAAATATCGTTAATTTTTTGGGTCGATTTTATCGACATCCTGTAATTGATTCTGAAGTGTGTAGCTTGAAGAAATTTTTGGAAATAATGGAAGGATTGCTGGTGCCCGCTGGGTATATCGGAAGATCGACGGGAGTCAACGTGATCAATGTAATTGGTTCTAAGGAAGTGCCCCGGTAAGCCATCCAATTGAAAAAAACCCTAGTAATCGATCATTTGTAAAATATTTTGTTAAAGCTGAATTTTTGTAGTCGATAGCAGAAACAAACATCCAAGGTTTGTTTTTTCTTATCGAAAAGTAGTTTCCTATAATTTTTCGTCAAAGAGTCTAACCTTTGTTTATACACGCCTGTTTGCTACAAAATTATGCACTATATTTGCAGCACTGTACAAATTTTCCTCTCACTTTACTCTTTTTCAGTGTTGTATTTCCTTTTCGCCATCAGTTTTATCTCACACATTTCACAAGGCATCAACAAAATTGTGAAAAATTCACTTCGACGTAACAACCTTCCATATATTACATCAAAAAATTGCACTGTTTTGTTCCACTTACCCGTTCGGGTCTCCACTCCACCGTGTCATGACCCATTTCCTCAATGATCGTTGCTCCTTTTTCTTAGCTCCAGGACGAGCTTATACTCCTACCAAATATAGACAAGGACAGTAACTTTGCCTAACCAAGCCGCATTTGAGATTCCCTGGAATCGAAGTCGCCGAAGCTCTGTCATCCAGTTTTTCGAGAGCGGACAAACCGAAGCCGGGCCCCAGCGCGGCTGCCCCGGGGGCAAACTGGAGTTCATAAAAAGGGCGAAAAGCAAAGGGGGCTTTGTACGAGGAAAATATGAGTTATTGCTGGCCCTGAGACAGGCTATACATTGACAGAACGGCGACGAAAAGGGCTCCCGAGAAAACGGCTTGTAGATTAAGCGGATTTCAGACATTTTCCGATCCGCGGCGCGACGTGACGCGAGAAGTGACCCGCGCACTGGATACATCTCGCTCTGTAAGTTGCGCTGGAGTTGCAGTGCGGCAACGAATACCCCAGACCAGGGTCAAGCGTTCGATGGGAATTTCCCATGAGGGGGTCGTATGGGAGGGAGCTGGGAAGGGGGGCGGGGGGCGTTCTGGAGAGGTGTAGGTGGGTTACGTAGAGGGGTAGCTTGACACTGGCACTGGTCGGAATCACTTCAGAATCAAGCGTGGAGTAAAGGGTGGAAATGTTAAAAAATAGGTGACTTAGACCTCGTGCTGAAGTTCTCTGACTCGAAATCAGCAAAAATCGCCAAATGCTCTTCTACATATCCATAGAGGATGATCTATCTTTTGCCAGAGTTTCAATTTTTCAGAACTTCATATGCTTTTGGGAGCTCGATGGGAAATTTCTCAAATTTTCGGGTCTTCGAGGGGAAATTTCCCATCTAACTCACGCAAGCAGAAGCCATTATTGGGGTGCGATAATGGGGATAAAGAATCAATGCTTGGAGCTTTATTACGTGAATGTGATGGAATTTCGGTGAAAGGCAAACTGTCTCCATGGGAGTTGAAGAAGTGAAAACCTCGCAATTTGAACAGATGGTGAAAATGGAGAGAATCTGTTTGGGAAATCACTGAGAAGCAGTTTGCCTATGTCACGAAAACTTTTCTTCTATGAGTTTCAGCTGAGAAAATTTCCCATTTGAGTACAGAATCTGGCTCCACGAAGTTCGTTAGTTCTCCCGCAATTTAGATGGGAAATCGATGGGAAATTCGCCAAATTTCCCATCGATTTCCCATCGAGCTCCCAGAAAAATTTGAAGGTCTAGAAAATTGAAACTTTGGCAAAAGATAGAGCTGATCGTCCTCTATGGACATGTAGAAAAGCATCTGCTGATTTTGAGTAAAAGAACCTCAGTACGAGGTCCAAACTGGCGTCCCTGTAGGCGAATTCTCGCATGTGTTGTCGATAAATTTCGCTTCCCTCACTTCATTTTCAAGTCTTTCCATACTCTCCACTCCACACTAAACTCTGAAGCGGTTCCGACCTATGCAAAAATTTCTTGGAGGCGCCGGGAATCGAATCCGTGGGCGCGCAAATGCCAACGCGGAAACCGATTCCTCCTATGCGCTGCCAACCAGTCCTGTTTTGACAGGTAATGACCTGATCTTTCCTGCTGGCAGTCTGGTCCGATCGGATAAGAAAGGATGCATATCGACTTCAAGGTCGCAAGGTTGTTTTTGTTCCAGTTTTGGGTTTTTCATGTGTTTATTTTGTGTCTTCTTCCTTGGAACTGTTCAGTGTACAGAGAAAACATGAGGGAGCAGAAGGGGAGGGAGGGTGGTCGTGACAAGGTGGGGGTTGGAGCGAATAGGGGAGGGGAGGGGGGGGGGGGTCGTATTAACGGTCGATTTTTCCTATCGTCATGCTTTACCCTGCCCCAGACCATTCGACTCCGCGACTCGCAGGAGCTCGCAAAATGCGGCGGAGGGCTGGCACGAGACAAAATCTCTGAAAGCCTCTATGCTCGCGGCACTTGCTGCGCGAGCTCGCCCTGCGTTGCCACGTCCTATCCTTCATTATAAGGCGCGGTGCGGCACAACTCTGAAACCTGCTTTAAAGGCAGCAGGAGCTGAAATTCTCGCCTCTGAGCTGAGCTGCGGGTGGTGAAGTACAGATTCGGCACATCATAAATGTGAAACGAACACAGACTATGATGGCTTACCTGCAGAGAAAATGGAACATTCGTCGCGAACACGCCGGGCCGTGTTCGCGCGCGGACGAGTTTTCCCCGGCACGAAAGCCATTGCGGCGCGTGGTTTTGGCCGGGTCCCGCCATGAAATCCTGTGAATTGAATGCATTTCGTTTTCCCTTTGCGCCAAACCACGCACCGCTATGGCTTTTTGCGCCGGGGAAAACTCGTCCGCGCGCGAACACGGCCAGGCGTGTTCGCGACGAATGTTCCATTTTCTCTGCAGGTAAGCCATAATTGTCTGTGTTCGTTTCACATCTATGATGTGCTGAGCCTCTACTTCATCACCCACAGCTCAGCTCGGAGTCGAGGATTTCAGCTCTTGCTGCCTTTAAAGGCAGAGGGCCACCTCGTTCTGCCTGTTGGATTTACCAACATATCCTAGACCTTCTCATCACGTTGATCCCTGGGATGTACATCAACAGGCACAGAAGCGACGAAATCCCCATTTTTGGAAGGCCCGAACTGGATATAAATTTGGAGCCCGGAGGCGGATCGCTCCAAGCTGTGCTGGCTGCCTGCCACGGCTGCCGCGTCGGTCAACGAGTCTTGGCGTGTCCAATCGATAAGATCAACGGCTTCACATGTCAACTCGGGTTGGCAAACTGTTACCGACCCCGTCCTGGGATACGGGTTTGTAGACTATTCTGAGACAATTTATGTATACCGTTGGAACCATCGCGCCGAGTAGATGCAGAATCTGCTGTTAGCTGAACTACGAAAATGAGGTGGACTCCTTCCTTTAAAGGCAGCACTCACGGAAATTTTTGTATTGAAGATTTCGCGGTATATCGGGGTTTTTAGGGACGATGAACTCATTGACAACGATGACATAGCGTGAAACACGCGAAAAACACAGAAAAAGATGGCAGTATTTCATGTGTGTCCACGGCGCGGACGAGTGTTCCGTGATGGGTCCCGGCACGGAACCCTGCAAATGGTACGAATTTCATAGACACGCCCCCGCTGAACCACATGCACACACCCTGTCAGAGGCGTTAGTTGCCGCGACGGAACCCTAATGTCCAGAGCGGCAGATGTGTCCACGGCAGTATCTTCGCAGGTAGGCGGCCTTTCAAGGTGTTCAACTTACTGTTGCGATCGTCCAACTGCCGGCTTCCTGGTAAGCGACTCATTTCAGAAGTGAAAATTTCCGTGAGTGCTGCCTTTAAGTGGCGCAATAGCGGCGATCGAGATCGAAGAAGTTCAACTGGAGCAGATCATTGAGATTCGAAAGACTCCCGCCAAAACTGCATGGATTGACCTGAAATCTTTAGTGAGATAAGAACAAAGGAAGTACTGGAAGTTTTAGAAATGACATTCCAAACTTACAGGAAGCTCCAAATGTCCGCAGTCAAGAGGGCGTGGCCACGGCGCGGCTCTTTGATCAGACACAGGCGCTCTCTATGCTGCCTCTGGCTTCTCTGACTCTGCAGACAACCACTCAGACACTCGGGGCGGGCGGCCCGCACATCCATTTGGGAAAACAGGCCCAGCAGCGGCCCTATTTTGTGGGCGTGGCTTACTACAGGCCGGGCAGCGGCCCTTAAATTTTAGCGGCCCACCCGGTCGCCCATAAAAACTTGGCAGCGTCGCGAAGGTGACGCCGCCGTTGCGCGAGGTCATGCATGCAATATCGATTCTTTTCGCTTATAAGTATTCATTCCCGTTTTGTTCGTTGCTTGTTTTGTATTGACATGTGCTTAACTTGTTTCCTAACAGTGTTTGGATATTGTGAGTTCTCATCGTATGTGTCTAAATACTTTCTGATGGTACTTCATTACTTTCAAAGCTCCTTCTACTTAATTGTGGAAAACTTTTGAGTTTTATATCATGGAGGACTAGAAGATCGTCCAAGGAAGATGCACTCACTGCAGTCAAATGGAATGAAAGAGTGAAAGTTGTGCGGATCAGTAGGTCATGAAGATGTAAGTTCTAAGTTTCTTAATCCATCTCTAGTGAAAAGCATAAATTGTTTCATTGTAGAATTCCGCTTAAAGAAGGTATCTCACATTTGGGACGCAGCATTCGACAGGGATAATCTCATGTTTGGATTGTAATACCGGCTCTCAGAACGAGGTCTTGAATTGTATAGGATTACATTCATCTTCTTCTCCTTTGATTGTTATCTTCAGAATTCATTCTCATTACATGAAAAGGAAACAAAGTACCAGTGCGCTGCCATTTTCATCTTATTGAAAGACCATATTATTTGTGTTGTTTATTCAATGAGATTGTGAGTTTTGTATTTAACCTTGCAGGCAACACTGTTTTCCCTAATGTATTGATTGTTCTAGAAATCATAGTTATGTTATATCACTTACATATTGTATTATATTGAGGCTATGCATATCTTTACAGAATACAGTAGGTAATTTGTACGTTTATTTTTGTTTTATTTGTAGTTGGTTGGTTCCATGTAAAGTTTTTTCTATAATAAAAAGTCTTATTTCACTGGAGTAGAGCATTAACGATAACAAATCATTGATAACACAGCCTCAAGGTCAACTGTGTCCCCATGGGGCACCCCTAAGGCACAATGGTGATCGACTGATGATTCTTCCGGCCGAGCAGCCTGCCATCTCAGGCCGGGCCTGTTACCCATTTGCGGCTGGAACGCGGCTGCTACGTTTGCCCGGCCGCTAATGGTAGCGCGGGTGGCCCGCTACGAGTGTCTGAGCAGTGGCAGCATGAGCGCCTGTGTCTCTGCCTAAAGCCGCGTCGTGGCCACGTCCCTCTTGACTGCGGACATTTGGAGCTTCCTGTATGTAAACTAAGAAAAACCTGTGCATAGCTAGTTTAAAACTTCACGGATTCTCTTCAAACTTTGGGCTAAGATGTATCTCGAAGGCCACACTAAATGCTTAAAAACGCCCGAGGTTTGATTGAACTAAAAAAAATTGTAAATGCTCATTAAGCGGTCCAGCTGTCCTGCGAAAGGGTGCACAAACGGCTCAGCATTTAGTGAGATTTGAGTGAGAATTTCCGTATTCAAACACATAAGATGTTGGCCATTTTTTATGCACCCATACGTGTGACCGAGTACCAGCATAAGCATCCTAGAATGTTCCATATCATCTTCTTCCATGAGAGATATAGCTCTAAAAATCTGGACTTTTTCATAACCTACGATGCACTAACGTGCGGACACCGCTCCTCACCAAATCAACAGCTCATCTCCCAGCGTCGTTCTTGTTTCCAAAATGTTCTTGTTTTCTTATTTTCGCTCCTTTGATGTTCCTGATAAAGCCTTCAAAGTCGTTCCTTTTGAGACCAACCATGAGAACGAATGTTGACGGACATTTGTTCCGACATTCATTCAGTCAGTTGAACAATGACAGAAATTGATTTGCGGATAAAGTGCTGTGAAAAATATGAGATGGAATTGGCGCTGCCCCTAAATTAATGCTCAGTAGTTGTTCCGAAGTCGATACACTTGACAAATGCATTAATTCCATTTTTTTGCTTCGCTATTTTGAGAGTTTTCCGCGGGATTCTTATATTTAGCCTGAGGTTGTCATAGGAGAAATGTGTAAGTAGTCTGAAAGATCACATTTCAAAGAAGTGGAGACATCGCTTCCGTTGTTGTTGCCATTGTATTAATTACCAATTACTTTCTTTTATTTTGTCGTGCCTGCCCGGTCTTTAGGAACACCCTTATTTCATGAATCCATTTTTGGCACCGTATTTATTTAAAGGGGATTTTAAAAATTTTCGATTCTTCAAGGGGGCTTCCTGCCGACATTGACCTACGAAAGGCTCTTGCTGGGGCCTGACCGAAGCCATCGAACAGGTAGAGTAGCGAAACAGCAGAAAACTCGAGAACCAGCTTTGCCGAGGAACGGACATGCAGATTTCGATTTGACGTATGCGGAGCTAGTCAATAAAATGAGCGGGAGATGGTCCGGTGACCGATGGCCTAATCCCTTCCCCCTTCCCTCACAAAGCCACACCCCTTTTCTTATTCAATAAGTTATTTTATTAAAATAACAACGATGAATTATTATACTAACATGATCAGTTTCTTCTTATCAAAAGGCCTTATAATCTATTAGCTCACAGAGGGCGCCTGATCTGACTTTGTCTGCAACTACGACTTTGCCCTCAGAATGCGTCTGGAAAGATATTTTAGCGGATGACAGCAGGGGACATAAGAGTGGAAGGAATCACACCACATGCGTATCAAAAAAGTGCAAAAAATAGACCAGTTAGCCGAGAAATGATGAAGTCGTAGTTGCGGACAAAGTCGGATCGGGCGCCCTCTGTGAGCTAATAGACTGTACATACATCTCAGGTGAAGGATTCAGGTTAAGGACAGGACATCCTTATGCTCGACTTTTAGCACCAGTGAATCTTTCTGATCCTAAATTTGTAGATTCAATAATTTTATTGGGAGGAATGTGCTGAAATATTACCAATAGCTCTTAATCACAAAGCTCTTGTAGCAGTAATCTAGAGAACACGCAGGGATTTGATGTTTTTCTTTCTGGTGCGGTGATTCCTACGTGCGTCCGTGTGCGCTAAAAGCATGTCAACTGCAAAACCAAGATTTTCAATGTCATATTCACGTGTTTCTTTATTATTTTTTGTTCAAATTGGTCGTCACGTTTTTAATGATTGGCCGATTTCCCCAAAATACGGAAAACCTCATCGATTTTTTTAAAGCTTTCACTGGACGCACCGTAGCTTCTGACCATCACAAAACACGTTTTTTGAAAGTCTCCAGTAGCTGTGTTTATACTTTGGCGCGATTCTTCGGGTGGCACTATAGACAGGCTGAATATGGAGCGCACTTTTAACACCCGGATTATCGTTACGCGTCGAGATTTGCCTCGATCAGCCTGACAGAACAGCTCATCCACTTTTCCTTCATTATCCTATCGTGGAAGAGAGTCTACATAAAGAGTTGCAGGTACTTTTAGGTAACGAGTTCTAAATCAGATTTCACTTCTATATGCGCTGCATTTTTTGTGTAGAATTGATAGGGTTTTGACACAATTAATCTTTATACATGATTTGATGACAAGCGTCCAGCTTTTAATAAGAGTCAGTCCTAGCGTCCCTGAATGATACAAGAACTACAAAAAGTCACAAGATCGGGTAATCCAGTTATTCAGCAATTTGAAATATCTACATAATAATATCATACATTAACATAATAAATATTATATAATACAATTGTATAATAATATTATAATATTATATTATATATTACATTATTTTATGTATTACTAGCGCCCCTTGGGGACGCTAGAAAGTGGGGTGGGGCAACCACTTGGGGTATGTGCAAAAGCTTCACACGTGTGAAATGCTTAGAAAATCAGCAAAAAAGCAAAACTAATCATTAGCTGAGCTCAAATACGTAATTCTCCTTTTGAGTTGCATATACTCTACGTGTCTGGCCGCCTCGTCAGGCTTCGAGTCTTCTTGCGGTACTAACCTTGCTTGCAAATTCTTAACCACACATCTACATGTGAAGCTAATTTCCAATGCAATGGTACTACCTACTTTGTTGTCACTTTTCTTACATGCCTATGGACCCGTTATGAACAGCCATTTCCAACTCTGCGCAGGAGTATCTTTCACATGGCTTTAGTACTTGTGAAAAACATAGTGTAACCAGTGCCGTGCGGGTAATCACCTAAAATGATTCAAGCTTCCCGTTGTTGAGATAGTCCAACTGATGAGCTTCTGCTTCAATATACAGGGAGGAAGAAGAGGTGGTCGACTGAGACACAAATGAGTGCGTAGCGTGCCCCTACTCCACCGGTAGACGTGCACTTTGATGTTTTCCCCACTATTGGGCCACGGCGGACCCATTCTCCATCCGTGCACCCGCTTTCCCCACTTTTGGGCCAGGGAAGACCCATTTTCCATTCATGGATCTGTATCCTGGCGTTCCTCCCATTACTGGGGCAGGGCAGACCCAATCCATTAGTGGGACTCGTGTCCCAGCGCTTTCCCCAATATTGGCCTCCCGCGGACTCATTCTCCATCGATGGACCCGTATCTTGGCGTTTACCCCACTATTGGGCCACGGCGGACCCTTTCTCCATCGATGGATCCGTACCCTGCCGTTTTCCCACAGTTGGGCCACCCATCCTGATGTTTTTCCGAACTACGGGCCCCGGCACATCAGTCCTTCATCAGTGCACCCGCACTCTTTGTAAATGTTGAAAAAAAAAATGGAAGAAAGTCAGGAAATATCTAGAAAGCTTGACTTCGTTCATTCATCCTGTGTATTTGATTGTACTGCCCTTCTTAAAAACAGACGGATCCTCGAGCTGCATAATCTCCTCAATAATGAGAGGTGCTCAAAGAGCACATCCTACATAAGGAAACCGAGTGAATCCTCTCGCTACCTACCTCCACTCATCCTTTCGAAGAGATTCACGTCCAGCGTTCCCAAGATTGAGTGCAGTTACTGACAAAGCTCCATCACAGGGGCTACTCTGCTCCGTACATTGCTGCTATGCATCGCCAAATCGCTGTAAACACTGTCTCGCCCGGAGGGCTCGAGACCGCTAGCTGCTGGTCCCACCGCGAAATCCCGAATGCACGCGACTACCACCACGTCTATGCACCTATGACGAAACATCGGCCGAATGCCCCGTCAGCTGCGCATCCTCGCGAGCCACAGTCTATAAACGAGCTCACGGCTAAAGCGTGCGATCACGTGCTATTCCCCCTACGCCTGCGCTCTAGAAAATTTTGTTGCACTACCATGATTTATATAAGAGGATATCATTATAATTACATAATAATATAGATATGGTTATTGATTAGATTTAGACGAAGCTGCTTCGAAATATTTTGGTACCACTCATTGGAAATTAATAACTTCCAGCATTTGCAGAAGCCAAATTCGTTTTTGATTTTTTTTCGAATCTGGTAATTTCACGCATCTGTAGTACTACAAAACGGTAAGTGAGAACAAAATTGTGAATATATCAGTGAAGTATAGAATCTCAGTTTCAACATGGGTGCCAAATTTGAGACTGTTGTTGTTTCTATCTCCAGCAATTTCTTGACTTTAAAAGGTAAAAAGGGCTTTCTGCAGCTGTATGAGATTGGAACAGTTGGCCCCTGCTGTCCCGAAACAAACCAAAAATCTTCATTTTTTACATTATTATTTAGTCTCCGTGAAAACCCGCAAACCTACCAATTTTGCAGTGACAAATGTGAAGATTCGTATTTCCAGTATTCTAATGCTTTCTTAGCTTTCGTTCTCCTGCAAGTAATTTGCAGCCATCTGGTACCTATGTGCTAAGCTGAAAAAAAACCATATCCTTATTTTTTTCAACTATTTATAACACTATTTTTAGCTCAAAGCGAAAGAAGGGTTACCATTCCTGCAACATTGTTGAAAGTAAAAACTCCTAGTGCAACCGCCACAAAAATACTTATACATCTCTACAGACAAGGCAAATCTATGTTTAAAAAGAAAAAAAATTCACACAATCTCAGAAGGTTCCTCATATTCACTTCAGAGAATGTTTCAAAGAGTCTATGGGAAACTTAGGACAAGTTGAAAGAAGTTAAAAGATGAGCACAAACGCATATGATTATCGAGCACTAACTGAGCCACACATTGTACGTGATTAATTCTCGCAACTTCGACCCTGGAATCCTAAATATCATTTGACCCAATGGTGACCTACATGAGCGAGCGAAGAAGCTAATGAACAAGAAAACTAGCTGACATAGCGACCGACTATCACCGACAAGCTTATGGAGCTGCGTAGTCTAAAACTTAGCTTAGAAAGTAAAAGAGAGGGTGCTTCGGGTATAGTGCCCTAGATCCACCTCGTCCTCAACGCGCACCGCCTGAGATCACACGTGGCAGCATTCCCGCAGCCAATCGACTGAGTATCGATCGCTAGCAGTGCTCTCCGAGTTTCGATTACACAGTCGCAAAATACGAATGATGTTCAAAATTGGAAAATACGAGTGATGTCCATGTTAGAAAAACCTTTGAAATGGTAAAGTCTAAGTCATCGATCATATCTACATGGTTTCTGAAATACATTCTGCGTGATGAAAGGGGAAAATCAGGCTGTGGTTTCCAACTACCAATATTACTTGAAGAAGTTTTCAGCGTAGTCGACAAATTTCAACCACATTCTTGATTATTTATATGTTTAAGCATTATTAGTGCGTATATACTGCTGACTGTGGATTTTCTTGTTATATGGGTGGATACCACGGATCTCCCTCATACGAGGGATCCCAGCCGGTTAGTCGCGAGGCTACGTGGCGCGTCCCCAGGTGGCGGATAGGGGGCTAATCGCGGACCAAACGCGACCTTGTGCCTGCCCTGAGACGCGGGTGGATTCAGGGGATGGACTCCCTGTCTCTGCAGTGTCGGAACGATCTATACCTTCTGTCAGCGCGTGGACATGTTCATGCATGCGTGCATGGGTGTGCTTGCGTGTCTGCAGATTGTATCCTGCACATCTATCCGACCAAAAGCCCTGCATTCAAGTGACTGGGAGGTACAAGGGAGGCGGTTCGGAGTCGCCTCCAACAAATAAGCTCCATCGTCCACTCCCGGGAAGCCCGGCTAACTTCCCGGTGAAATCACACTCCAGCCTCCCACGGGGGAATAGAGCCCAGCAAGCTATCTCCTGTGGGCTTTAAATTTTCAAGCTCGACACAGCAATAATAGAGAGTGTTCCCCTGATCTCGGAAGAGTCACTGGTACGGCAGCGCCAGTGAGGACGAGGTCCGAGGGGTTATCTAGGCTGCCTAAAACCAGAAGGACTATGATGACGGTCTGTACCTTCAACGCACGCACGCTTGCATCGGAGGCTTCCATCGAGGATTGTATGGAAGACCATACATTCTACAAGATCATCGTTGGCGATTTCAACGCCAAGATTGGTCCTAGGAGAACGCCTGAGGAACTTCACATCGGTACCCACGGCCTGCAGTGGAACGAACAGGGAGAGAGGCTGTCTGAGTTCATCATGACGACGAAGACCATCCATGGTAACTCACAATTTCAGAAGCCAACCTCCCTAGGCTGGACGTGGGAGTCACCCGGTGGAGAGTACCATAATGAAATTGACCACATCATCGTCAATCGAAGGTTCTGCCTGACCGACGTCGGTGTTGTACCAAAGTTCTACACCGGATCCGACCATCGCCTTCTTCGTGCAAGATTCTTCTTCTCACGCAAAGGAGAGAAAGCCGTGAAGTTTAAGAGAAGGAGTCCCAAACCCGTCATCAATTGGGATCTTTTCACTTCGCTAGCCGGCTTTTGGGAAGATGCGGTTGTCGACAACATCGACGAAGAGTACGATCGGCTTGTACAGCATCTCCGCGACAGCGCAAAGAGCGCCGAGGGTTTAAGAGTCACCAAGAGACGACTGTCTCACGAGACCCTCGAGCTTATACGCCAGCGTGGAGCCGCGAGAGCCGCAGGCAACTACCAGCTAACGTCCGAGCTCGCAAAACGGTGCAGAGAAGCGATAAAAGAAGACCTCAAGGAGAGACGAGCAGCAGTGTTGGCCGAAGCCGCAGAGGCAGGGAAAAGCATTCGCTGCGCCCGCCGAGACTTCGCCAATCGCAAGACCAAGATGTCCGCCCTCCGGCGCCCAGACGGAACAATTTCTTCTTCAAGACGGGTAATGGAGAAGGTCATCTACGACTTCTACTCGGATCTCTTCGATAGCCACGTCCACCTCCCTCAATGTCATCTTAGGGAGGACGGGTATGTTGTCCCATCGGTTCTCCCTTCCGAAATCCGACATGCCATCAAGTCGGTGAAGAATCGTACAGCACCGGGCCCCGACAGGATCCGACCGGAACATCTGAAGAACCTACCGCCAATTCTCATTACCACTTTGGCTAGGCTTTTCACGCGGTACCTGTCGGAATGCAAGGTACCTAACCAATGGAAGACCAGCAGGACCGTGTTGCTGTACAAGAAGGGAGACCCGCAGGATATTGGCAATTATCGCCCCATCTGCCTACTGTCCGTCGTCTACAAGCTTTTCACGCGTGTGATCCTCAATAGGATCGAAAGGACACTAGACGAGGGACAGCCGTGCGAGCAAGCAGGGTTTCGAAAAGGATTCAGTACGATCGACCACATACACACCGTCACTAGACTCATCGAAGTATCGCGAGAGTATAAGATGCCCCTCTGTCTCACGTTCATCGATTTGAAGAAAGCCTTCGACTCTGTTGAGACAGAAGCAGTGTTGGAAGCCCTGGGCAACCAGGGCATACCTACTCAATACATCAAGGTATTTCGTGAGCTCTACAGCAACTTCACGACCAGGATTTCTCCATTCTACGACGACATCACCATCGACGTCAAGAGAGGGGTTCGGCAAGGCGATACCGTGTCGCCAAAACTATTCAGCGCCACTCTCGAAGACGTCATGCGGAAACTGGAATGGGATAGCATGGGAGTGCAAGTTGATGGCCGGCGACTTAGTCATCTTCGCTTCGCTGACGACATCGTTCTTATAACACCAACCATCAGCGAAGCGGAACAGATGCTGGCCGACTTCGAGGACGCGTGTGGAAAGATTGGTCTCCAGCTGAATCTGACGAAGACGATGTTCATGAAGAACGGATGGGTCCCGGATGCCCCATTCTCGCTCAACGGAACGACCATATCCGAATGCTCCAGCTACGTATACCTAGGTCGGGAAGTCAACATGATGAACGACCTCGCTCCAGAGCTGGGCAGGAGGAAACGAGCGGCTTGGGGAGCCTACAAGAGCGTCGAGGACGTAGTGAAGAAGACGAAGAACACCAGGCTCCGTGCCCACCTCTTCAACACAACCGTTCTCCCTGCTTTGACCTACGCCTCAGAAACCTGGGCGTTGCGCAAGCAGGATGAGAATGCGGTCAGCGTCGTCGAACGCTCCATCGAGAGGGTGATGCTAGGAATAACCCGCCTCACGCAAGTGAGGGCTGGAATACGGAGCTCCACCCTTCGTCAACAATCGAAGATCAGGGACGCTGCCGCTTACGCCAAGTTGAGTAAGATTAGGTGGGCCGGACACGTGATGCGTTTTAACGACAACCGTTGGACAAGAGCCGTCAGCGACTGGACTCCACGGGACGTTAAGCGCACGACAGGAAGACCACCGACCCGATGGTCAGACTTCTTCACGAAGTCCTTCAAGGATAGATACGATGCTCTCCGTGTCCCTCGAACGGACAGAATCCACTGGACAACTCTGGCTCGCGAGAGGGACAAATGGAAGGATTGCTGGCGCCCGCTCGGTATACCCGAAGATCAACGGGAGTCAAGGTGATCAAGGTGATGGGTGGATACGATTTTGGCATCCCAGCATCAAAAGTTCCCAACTGCTTCAAATAACGGAGCATTACCCGATCCATTAGAAAAACCTTTGAAATGGTAAAGTCTAAGTCATCGATCATATCTACATGGCAGTGGCGGACGCAGAAAGTGGGCGGGAGGGGGGGCGTGGGAAGAAAAGTGGGGTCTCCGCCGTTTTGGGGACCCAGACGGAAAATAAAATTAATAATAATATTAATTATAATAATAAACAATAAATAAAAAATATATTAAAAATAATAATAAAAATAAACAATTAAAAATAAACTAACACAAGATTTTTATTTGTATTGTAAAGTAATTTCGAAAATTTGGCGACCCATTCTCGGGGGGGGGCGCGCCCCCCCCCTGCGTCCGCCACTGCTACATGGTTGTCCGTGTCTTCTTCACACCTTCAACGCCCTTCTGCCGCGCGCGACGTTTCTGGCGGCAAGGCTCGGTTCGGGAGACACCCTACATTAGCTGGTAACATCTGATGCCGATATGGGCAGCTCCTACGCGACACCCGCAATTATAGGTTCTAGCGAGGTGCGAGAGAAGTGCGAGGAATTTTCGAGCGCACCTCTTGCCGTCACCCGGTCGACGACTTCGGCGGCTGCCACTGTGCTCCACTCACAATCGATGAGCACCGCTGTTACAGTGGCCAGTGACAGCGGTGCAGGCTACCACACTCCAGTGGAGTACAGCGCCAACCAAAACCACAAATTTGCATACTCACGCAAAACTACATAAATAGATCGATTCAGTGTGAGCATCAACATTTCATGAGCAGTCGTCCGGTATGACAGGTTTTAGGACGAAGCCGCAAGAAAAGCAAGAAACCAGTTCCTGTCTATAACATCGACATTGCGTCTGCTAGCAGGCGCAACGCTAATTCGACTGACTGCATCCTTTTCGAAGGTAAGAACGTGATCAGTGTATAAACAGGACGCGACAGGAATCCAGGACGTTGTGTGGCGACGATAAGCACCAACTAAAACACAAAACTAGTGCTCACGCGCGCATCCATTCGGGACCAACCGCTTCTGAACAGCTTGCTCATGCGCGACGGCCGCGTCGCTGCGAAGTATGAACACAGCCAATGACGTACATAGTTGTAACTAACATACATCGAGAAGGGTTAGAAAATGTCAAACTTGGAAAGCCAAAAATTTTGCCTTTACACTGCGTTTACTAGTAACAGAAAGTAAGTCTACGTGGAAGATAGGTGAAAGCTGTTCGCTCATTCGCATTCGTGTATTCACGAATTCATTAAGAAGTTTGGGCGAAAACGTCAAACATGACGACATAGAACATTTATTACAGCCTTTTCATCAAAGATCAGTGCTCAGGACGAGTTCCCTCCGCTATGGTGAAGTAGAATCGTTGAGCCCTCACGACTGGGAAGTGGTGCTCTGAAACAACAAGTATACTATGGTGTGTATTTTTTAAAATAGAATGTCATCTTGAGCAGGATCAACATTTGCTTGGACATTACTTGAGGTAACTGCTTGCACAAATCGAACACTGATTAATGCAACAATGATATGTCCGCTATTTAAGTGTTACGGTAGAACAATACGGAATTTTATGTATAGTCTGTTAGCTCATACAGGACATTCACCTTGGTAGATCAAATTCTCAATCGAAGGGCTACGTGCGAGTGATTTTTAGCGGTTCGGACGTAACCTTTCGATTGAGAATTTGATCTATTGGAATGAATCAGCTCGTGCGCCTATTGCAACGCGATGTTTACTCCGAGGTAGAGAGGACTCCCGATCCGACTTTGGCCGCAATTACGAAATTACATCACAACGGTTTCGGCCAACTGATCTAATTTTGACACTTTTTGGTACGTATGTGGTGTTACTCCTTCCATTTTGATGTTTCCCGAAAGGTTGTATTGTAAAACTTTCACAATATAATAAACGAATGAATGAATGAAGGGCTAAAACTGATACAATAGATTTAATGGGTGCGCTGGTTTGAGTATCATGACTTATAATGGTAGGGGCACGCATTTAAGGCAGCCCTCACAGAAATTCCTGTGTGCGAGATTTAGTGATGAATCGGGTTTTTCAAGGATGGTGAGCTAATCCATAATGATAAAGTAGCGTAAAACAAGCGAGAAACGTAGGAAGTGGTGGCGGTATTTCCTGTGCGTCCAAAGCGCGAACGAGTGCTATAGTACCGACACGAAACCCTGCAAATGGTACGCATCCCACTTCACCAGATGCGCTAAGTCCTTATCAGGGTGAAGCATGACGATAGGAAAAATCGACCCTTAATACGACCCCCCCCCCTCCCCTCCCCTATTCGCTCCAACCCCCACCTTGTCACGACCACCCTCCCTCCCCTTCTGCTCCCTCATGTTTTCTCTGTACACTGAACAGTTCCAAGGAAGAAGACACAAAATAAACACATGAAAAACCCAAAACTGGAACAAAAACAACCTTGCGACCTTGAAGTCGATATGCATCCTTTCTTATCCGATCGGACCAGACTGCCAGCAGGAAAGATCAGGTCATTACCTGTCAAAACAGGACTGGTTGGCAGCGCATAGGAGGAATCGGTTTCCGCGTTGGCATTTGCGCGCCCACGGGTTCGATTCCCGGCGCCTCCAAGAAATTTTTGCATAGGTCGGAACCGCTTCAGAGTTTAGTGTGGAGTGGAGAGTATGGAAAGACTTGAAAATGAAGTGAGGGAGGCGAAATCGATCGACAACACATGCGAGAATTCGCCTACAGGGGACGCCAGTTTGGACCTCGTACTGAGACTTTTGACTCAAAATCAGCAGATGCTTTTCTACATGTCCATAGAGGACGATCAGCTCTATCTTTTGCCAAAGTTTCAATTTTCTAGACCTTCAAATTTTTCTGGGAGCTCGATGGGAAATCGATGGGAAATTTGGCGAATTTCCCATCGATTTCCCATCTAAATTGCGGGAGAACTAGCGAACTTCGTGGAGCCAGATTCTGTACTCAAATGGGAAATTTTCTCAGCTGAAACTCGTAGAAGAAAAGTTTTCGTGACATAGGCAAACTGCTTCTCAGTGATTTCCCAAACAGATTCTCTTCATTTTCACCACCTGTTCAAATTGCCAGGTTTTCACTTCTTCAATTCCCATGGAGACAGTTTGCCTTTCACCGAAATTCCATCACCTTCACGTAATAAAGCTCCAAGCATTGATTCTTTATCCCCATTATCGCACCCCAATAATGGCTTCTGCTTGCGTGAGTTAGATGGGAAATTTCCCCTCGAAGACCCGAAAATTTGAGAAATTTCCCATCGAGCTCCCAAAAGCATATGAAGTTCTAAAAAATTGAAACTCTGGCAAAAGATAGATCATCCTCTATGGATATGTAGAAAAGCATTTGCTGATTTTTGCTGATTTCGAGTCAGAGAACTTCAGCACGAGGTGTAAGTCACCCTACTTTTCCATGTTCTGACGGGCCATGCAGGCGAATCCTCGCATTTGCAATCAATTGATCTCGCTACCCACACTTTATTTTTTAACATTTCCACCCTTTACTCCACACTTGATTCTGAAGTGATTCCGACCAGTGCCAAAATCTATTGAAGGCGCCGGGAATCGACCCTGTGGGTGCGCTGAAGCCGATTTCTCTCATATGATGCCAACCAGTCCTGCTTCAACTCTCCGTAATGACGTAATCGTTCTTGCTGGCAAGGGCGGAACGTCGTTTGTGATGTCATTAGACAATCATGAATTTACATTCAATGGTCAAGCTACCCCTCTACGTAACCCACCCACACTTCTCCAGTACGACCCCCCCCCCTTCCCAGCTCCCTCCCATACGACCCCCTCATGGGAAATTCCCATCGAACGCTTGAACCTGGTCCTTGTCCTTACATGCACACTTTTTGCCGCCAAGCGTCATTTGCGAGCTCGCACTGCGGGCCGCGACAACGAATGCTCTGGAGTGTTCTTAACCACTGCGGCAAAGCGGCAAACTGGAAGGCACGAGAACTCAGCTCGCAGCCGTTGACTTCCCGCGTCTCGCCTCGCCGCACCATGCTGAAAACTGTAAAAACCTCTTAGAGGCAATGTGTCACCTCGTTTTCGTGTTCGAGGTTTCAGCGAATTCTGAATATCCTCGATGCACTGAATACAGTGGTATGTCGTATGCTTGGTATGTTAGAAAATGGTCTTTTAACCCGTTCTCAAACGTTTTTTTTTCGGGACGGGATTTGGGACAGTTGGTCGAGCCGAGTGGAGGATCCATGAAGTGCAGTGCACTTTTGGACCCTCCGAAAATGGGGCTTTCGTCACTATTATGCGTTTCGTCGTACATCATTGGAATCTGCGTGGAAAGGAGGTGTGGGGCCTGTTGATATCTACAACCCACGAAACGAGGTGACACACGAAATCCTCGGAAGGGCGAAACGGGCACAAAATCAGGTTTGGGTACCAATGGTAAAAATTCTGCCTGGATACTGCCTTTAAATCAGTGCTCAAGCCTAGGCTTAGGATTAGGATTGTGCATAGGCTTAGGCTTTGCCTTTCAGGGTGAAGCCTAGACCACTTGTGGGATGCCCCCCCCCAGCTCCAACCTTTTCACTCTATTCGTATTTTCGTCCAGAGCGTACAAATCGCATTTACCGGTCTTCATGAGAAATCCTCCGCAAACAGATGCGTGGGCCCTTAATTCCGTTGCCCTCATTGCTAGCCACCCTTGCTTCTCGTTTTCATTTCTTAGATTCATGCGAGTAGATCGTAAATCGAGGATAAAGAAAGGCTCGCAAATTGCTGCTCATTCATTGAGATGCACGGTAACGACTGAGGATGAAAAAAATTGGCAAAACAAAGCCGAGAAATGTTCAAATAGTTCAAACACGGAGACACAGGCCTCACAGATGAAGAAGGACTAGATCGACAATCAAATTCTGATTTTTCGAATATCTGAGAAGAAATCGAAATCTGAATCGCAATCATAAACACAGATGCTTTGAGCGAGCATAGTTGCCTATGCATGCCCAAGCGTATCCAGGTCCCGGCCACTTGCGCAAGGGCATGCAACTTTCGCGTGGCAGGTCTCATGAGAGTCGCTGGAACGGGATAAGGCGCACGGAAGGCAGCACCTCGATTACGCTAATTCCTCGTGTATTTCGCGCTATCTCACTGTTTGATGGAGTTCCAGGTCTCTCATGACCCCGAAATTCAGCAAAAACTCAAACATGAAGATGTGAGTGGGTGCTGCCTTTGAGCCTAGGTAAAATAATACAAGGGAACAAAAACAACTAGTTAAAAACATGACCAGCTAATGGCGCTGTTTTCGAGCAAACTAATGTATTGCTTACTTGGATAATTACGTTGTAAATTGCTTAGTTCTTCGCCGAAATTAATGATAGTACCGTCGAAAGCGACAACAGCCAGCAGCGAAATGCAGAAAGTGACAAGAATCAACCACGAACGATGCATCACCCTGAAAGATCAGTCATTCTGTAGAGGAAATTGTAGAGGATGCATTCGACACAACCTCACACATATATTTGCGCGGAATATCGCATGTGTACAGATGGTCTATCAGAACTGGCTAATAAAAGCAATTTGAGAGGAAATTCACATGACACGTAAAATCATCTGATACCGTGTAGCCTAGATGTGTTCAAAGTAAGAAAAGAGATGTTGGCACTCATGGTACGGATCAATTGAATGTTAGCATTGTGCTTTTTTCCAGCTGCAGCTTTCTCCGCCCATTTGGTAGAAGCGCTGTTCATGGTCCACAAGAATGTAGCAAGCAGGACGGTCTAGATGGATATAAGACTGCGCGAACGTGCCATTCACACGAAGTGATTCAACTGATAGGATCCACTCGTCAAGATCTAGACATCCTATTTCATAAAAATCGGGCTTACCAACATCGTCAAACTACGTAATCCTCGACGATTCGATCGATGAAGTTCTTTCGTGTTTACAGGGAACGTCAATCCCGATTGCCCCTCTCCGCGGTCTGGAGCGCCGCACCACTTACGCGAAGCTGCTGAGCGCTGTGGATGTTGCTCACCGAGATCACCTTCGAACAGCATCGGATGCTTTCTGGTCCCTGTTGAAGACAAAGAAGAAATGGTGCTTTTTTTTCGAGTTGGTAATTCTCTTCTTAAGCCTAAGGGTTAAGTAAATCAATATATCAGAAAAATCCCATGATGACAGAATTGTAGTGGAATGAAAGCGCTTTTGGACGGTATAGAGCACATTACGGAAGAATTACAATCGGCCGGAGAAATCGCGGCTGAAGAAAGCGCAAGGACTGTGTTATCACCATGATGCTCCCACTGTTTTGAGCTCTTGTACAGGAGGTAGGACTGTCAAAACTAATTTGCTGTAAAACTCTCCATTAATACCATTTGACCGAATTTTCAGGTGATACGAATTCCCACGAACCTCTTTCAGCTGAAGGATCACGGCCAATTCGCTGCGAGGCTACGTGGCGCGACCCCGGGAGGGAGATAAGGAGGTTTGATCGTGGACCAAAAACAGTCAAGTGTTTGCCCTGTGACGAGAGTCGATCCAGGGGATGAACTTCTCAGTTCTGCTGCGTTGGATTTGATTCGCAAAGCCTGCGTATGAGCAGCATTCATGCGTGTGGTCTTGTTTCAAGGCTGTATCCTGCACATCTGATCCTACCAAAAGCTCGCATTGTAAAGATTGAGAAGCACATGAGGCACGATTCGAGGCACCTCTAACCTTGTCAAAAGGGTCGAGGGGGATCCCTCTCATGAATAAGACCCTTGCCTACTTCATGAGAGGGATCCCCCTCGACCCTTTTGCGACTCCGGCGTCAGACTTTGCGACAAGCCCGCCTATAAGCACCATGTTGCGTCAGAATAAAATCATGGATACTGTGCTATTAAAGGAATTCCGAATAAAGCTAAGGCGTCCTCGAATGCGACTTGCTCCACCACTATAGTCCGGATGTTGCGAAACGTACGCGACTATTAGCCGTCAAAGGCCACTTGAAGGAGTGGAGGTACCGCACGATCCGGAAAGCGTCAGTCGACATCGGGACGTTATCAATAGGAAGCTGCGAACTTGCCGCGACGTTAAAAAGCGGAAAGTCGACATCGCCTGTGTGCAAGCAGCGAAATGGAAGGGGGCAAGGTCATCGATGATAGATACAAGCTCATACATCATGGCACAACATCTGGTTGCAGTGGTGCAACGTCTTAGGATTACCTCCGTGTACACATCACAGTGCGGATGTTGACATGAAGAGATGTTTCCATCACGATTTCAAAGTACTCCTTCAGCGCTTCGATGGAGTAGAAAACGTAATCATCGGTGGTGGCATTATTGTTCGTTTGTTATATGCTCATTGAAATCTCCACAGGTGATTACGTCGAGTCCGCTAGAAACTGTTACAAGAGATGGCATGCTGACAAGGTCATGGCACACGAAACGAGAGTGGAACAATGCTCCTTGACCACACTGAAGCTGCGGATTCAGCTGTGGTGATTACGTTTTTCAAGAAGAAGACTGAACATCTCATGTGCGTCGCAGGGGGCTGAAGAACGTCATCGATGCCAAGGTGATACCCTCGGATAGTATCGCGCCGCAACACCATCTCCTTGTCATGGACATGCGCGTTCAACGTCGGCGCCCGAAACGACCACAAGTTTCGTTGGAACGAATCAAGTGGTGGAAACTGACCGAGCACAAGAGTGAGCAGGAGAAGGTCAAGAAAATTACCACCTTGAAGAAATTACAACAAGAACTTGTAAAGATATGGGAGGATTTGGACCAGAACTACCTGCGGCGCACCATCGATTCGGTGATCCCTCGTTTGAAGGCTTGGTAAAAGCAAAAGGAGGCCATTTCGAGCAATTCCTTTGAATGTTGTTAATTGTTGTATGTTTGTTCTGTTCATATAAAATATCAAGCTGGACAGCGTAAATTTCTGAGAATATAGCGTTTTTGCGCGCGCCAATACTTTTCAGCCACCCTATAATATATATATATATATATACATATATATATATACATATATACATATATATATATATATATATATATACATATATATATATATATATCTACACTGCGTTTCATAACTATACGACCACCCCATTATTTTCCAGTACTGGAAGGTGCAGCCAAGAAAGACTTTTTCTGTTCCATCCATCAGATTCAGAGATAAGAATAACCTCTGAACACCAATTTTCATTGCGCTAGTTTTTCTCGTAACTTTCAATTTCGAATTTATCAATTCCCTCAACGTTTCATAACTATACGACCACTCGTGAACAGCTCAATTTTCTCAAAATCTAGCAATGAAACAACACCATTTACAGCAAATTTAATAGGCTATCGTTCTTCTAGGGTTGAAAACCACTTCAATGGGCGATTCAGCATACTGTTCATCAGATTCTTCAGGAAATCGCTCTCTACATCTTCCCAGGCTCGATGATTGTGGTCTTCAGCTCATAAGTCGTCTGAAGTTGAAGATGACTGCAGTGAACCCATCGTGCTAGGATGCTCGACAAATTCTCCATTGAGTTCAGGCCCGGGCTGCATGTGGGCCAATCCATGACGTTCGCTCTGTTCTCTAAAAGCCAGCTTTTGGTTGTCTGAGTGGCATGCACTTCGGTGTTAACCTGCGGTAAGCCATACTTCTGTCGACGATATCCCTCAAAAATAGCAGCAAATGTTTATATAAAGTGTCCTGGTACTTCATCGAGTCCATGGGTCCCGAAACGAAGACTATCTCTAGTCTGATCCCGGCAGAAAAATCACTCCAAACCATGGATGATCCGCCTCCAAAGTTGCGGCGACTGAAGGTGGTGGGGTTCTTTTGCGAACCGTTTCAGTAGCTTATCATGTCGTCAGGTTCGTCCAAATCAAACTTTTGCTCATCTGTGGAGATGATCTGAAAGCATTTCTCGAAGCCTCATTCGTACTGCTCCGGTTCGGAAAATTATCACTGGTTTGCTCCAAACTGTGGTCATGTTCCGTCGAGTGAATCCTTGCTGAATTGTCTTTTAGAGAAAAATCAGACGTGGAGCGTTCTTCGTAGTTTCTCTTAGAACATTTTCGTTGTGGTGTAGCGCTCTCCACACCATGCTGCTTGAGACTGGGAGTTTCAGTTCTGCTCGGATCTGGTTGAGCCATATGCAACTGTTGGACATTTGCCTGCGGATCTTCTTCTCGTCATGGGCTGTGGGATGTTTCGGCTTTTGTTATCCTTCTTCTTGTTGTATCCATCAGGGGTGGTAGTAATTTGGCCGAAACCTCGAGGTAACCGCGAGGTTGAACTCGGAGTCACCTCGTGGTTTCACACGGAGACCAGGACCTGACCTCGAGGTGACCGAGCTGAAACCGCGAGATGACTTATTTTAATTGAGCAAAGTATTTTGTCTCGGGAGGATCCGAACCCGTGAGGGTTTGCCTCAGAGACAGCCCACATTGCACTACACCATTTGTACCTTATCGACATTGAATTGTTTTGGACCATACGAAACTTATCAAGTATATCAAAAACCTATCATCATTAGCATTGGATGTTAGAGTATTCACTATATAGGAGACGACCAAGCGGTGGTATTCCCTTTTCAACTTAAGTAGGTATGATCTTCTCACGAACTTCTTGTCACACTTACTTGTCACCATTCACTCAACAATTCTGGACAAAACAGCTTTAGAGATGGAATCGCTGATAATCCCCGAACGTAGCAACCGTCAAAGAAATGTAAAGTACGGCAGAGTTGATCCCCGCCGTACTCTTTCACGCAATCAGAACCTCATAAGATTGAGATACCGCTTCAATGACAGTCATTTGGACTGGATTACTAATCTACTGTCATCGAAACTTGGAGACGATATGAGGAAGCCTTGGGCAATTTCGAAAAGGCAGCAGAATGTAAAATTCTATCCTTCTACAGGCTTCCTTCTTCCGAGTTCTTTTTATTCTCTTGAGATGCCGCTACTTTAGCAACTACCTTAACTGTTTAGTCACAACGTGATCCTCGAAAATTTTAGTAGTGAAAATTCGACTAGTCAAAGACTGTTCGTGCAGTCACCTTCCCCAGTTCATCGATGTCACGGCTCAGCGACTGTAGAACTTTAACAGCTGAATGTGCAGCGAAATGGTGCGTGCTAACAAATTAAACTGCAGAACAAAAATGAAATAGTAACAAAAGAATGCTTGTTATTTCGTGTTAGAGGAGGGTATTACGAGCATGTTTCTGCGATGATGAGATGGTATTTACGCTGTTCCAGTTTGTAGTGGGATATAGGTGCTACTTCAAAACGTAGATAATTGCGTTTTTGTGTTCCTTTGCCTACAGAGGCGAAAAAAGTTTTTTTTTGGGTTTTCGTGCAAAATGGTTCTCATATTCGGTTTCAGTGTTATAAGAAACCCCGGTAGACATGCTTCCACCGATCTCTGCGTAGATGTAGCGAAAAACCTGTAAAATCGATATAATTGATACATCAATCGATAATTCGCCGCGGAAAGTATCCTAAAACCTTTGCCGGTGCCCGGGCGAAACCTGTGCAAAGTTTGGATCGGAAGTTTTGGAACTTTCTAAAAAATTGGCTCAGCACTTTCTTGCCACTCTAATAGGTTTGAAAGATCTCTGAATTCCTTCTATCTTCAAAATGACCAGCTGTCTGCCTCTGAAAGAGAGAGTGTCCGTGGTGTTTGAGTGAAAAAATAGCTAAGAAGCCCTCTGAACACGAGAGGAACCACTCAACTTAGAAGGTTCCCTTTAGAGCTTAAGACCTGCAGGTCAGAATGAAAAAGTACCCCTGAGTACTTTTTCGAGACCGGTCTGCGTCTCTTGCCACATGATACTATTTTCACAAACATGTATGATTAGATATTAGATCACGGTCTTAGTTCTGTTACCGTGAGGTCGAGACCAGAGTGAAACCTCAAAGTGACCGGTCGGTTACCTCGAGGTCTCAGTTGTTTTACAATAGATTTTGAAGAAAATGACCTCGAGGTGACCTCGAGGTAACTTTTGAGGGTTACCTCGCGGTTACCTCGAGGTTTCGGCCAAATTACTACCACCCCAGAATTTTGCAAATAAGTGGAAACGAGACAGTGGTTAGAACCACTCTTCGTCCCGATGGCTCAACCACTTAGTCCTGCATCGTTCAGAGCGGGAACTGAGCTTTTTTGGTCTGTGCTTATGGATGTACCGCGAGGAATACTGAGAAAAATGTGAAACTCACCATTTGCCATCCTTGCACACCCGAGCAGGGGCGGCAAAGTTCCATCGATTTTCATTATTCGTTAGTGGTCGTATAGATATGAAACATGGGAAGAACGGTCACACCTCATTTCAGAACTTAGCTGATAAGTGTGCGGTGTAGAAATTTGTGCTCCATGGTTATTTTGTCAGCTGAATCTAATGCTAACTATAGAAAAATTCCAAAATTGCTGCATCACGCACAGCTGCAAAAAATAAAGTGGTCGTATAGTTATGAAACGCAGTGTATATTAGGGTGGTCAGAAAGTCTTGAGCCGATTTTTTTAGAAGTTTCAGAACTTTCGATTCTTGACCGGTACCACGACCTACCATGTGGTATCATCCTCTATCAGTATCACTCTCGGAACCGATAGGTATATATACCCAGGTTGTCTTTCTTAACTTTAATTACGATGTCAATTCCACAAGTGCACATTCGAGCGATTATCTTCCATGAATGGCGCCGCGGCACTGGAGCGACGGAAACCGTTCGCAACATCAACAACGCATTAGGAGAAGAAACTACTTCCATCAGCACTGTCAAACGCTGTTTCGCTCGCTTCGAAGGAGGAGATACGGACTTCGAAGAAAAGCCTCGGTCGGGACGCCCCCTCAAGGTGGAAGACTCTGTCATTCTCGGCGCCGTCAAAGAGGACCCGGAAGTTAGCACCCTCAGTCTTGCGACGAGACTCAGATGTAGCCATCAAACAGTCCTCAGTCGTCTTCAGGTCCTCGCCTTCAGAAAAGTGCTGACTCGATGGATCCCTCATGTCTTGACCGATAGTACGCGCTTCACCCGGATATCCATTTGTCAGTCTCTCCTTCTCCGCCCTCAACGAAAGGAGTTTCTGAGGGATCTGATTACCGTAGACAAGAGTTGGGTCCTCTACGATTCCAATACGCGTCGTGCCTTGTGGCTCCCTCAAGGAGAAGACCCTCCAACGCAAGCCAAATCGGACCTTCACCCCAAGAAGTGTTTCCTTTGCTGCTTTTGGGATTCGCGAGGAATGCTGTATCACGAGCTGTCCCGCAAGGAGACACCGTCACCGGTAGCGTTTACGCCAATCAGCTCCAGAAATTAGCGGACGCTGTTCGAGAAAGACGGCCGAGACGAGCTTTTGTCCACCTGCTCCACGATAACGCTAAGCCCCATGTAACTAAAGAGACACGTGAAAAGTTAGAGGAGCTGGGCTGGGACACGGTTCCCCATCCACCCTATTCCCCTGATATTGCCCCCTCTGATTATCATTTGTTTCGCCCCCTCAAGGCATTCCTGGCTAAGAAAAAATTCACCAAACTTGAAGATGTTGGAAGGGCGGTCAGCGACTTCTTTGACTCCCAGTCTCCCCAGTTCTGGGAAAAGGGGATCGCTGATCTGCCCATTAGGTGGGACATTGTAGTGGCTAATGATGGTGATTATATTGTTGAGTAAAATTCATTGTGTGCTGAATAATAAAATAAAGAAAAAAAGGTGTCAAACGGCTCAAGACTTTCTGACCACCCTAATATATATATATATATATATATATATATATATATATATATATATATATATATATATATATATATATATATATCATGACTTATAATAACGGGCTTAGTTGTTTTCATGTCTGTCTGTATGTATGTGTGTCAGACCGTTACGAAATTCTACAATTGGTCAGTGATCGTGATTGTGAGATCATATAAAAGCCTAGGAATGGGTGTGGCATGGTTGAGTGGGGTAGGGATGAGATCGAGGAGATGGTTGGACAATGGGCAACGGGTCCCTCAATGGAGTCAATACAGAAGGGCTGCGCCGGCGCCCAAAAGTGGGGACGGGTCTACCACGGCGATAAGAGTGCGCCGGCGTCCAAAAGTGGGAGAGACGGGTCCACCACTGTGATAAGGGTGCCCGGCGCTCAGAAGTGGGGGAGACGGGTCCACAGCTGTGATAAGTGTGCGCCGGCGCCCAGAAGTGGGGGAGACGGGTCCACCACTGTGATAAAGGTGCCCGGCGCCCAGAAGTGGGGGAGACGAGTCGACAGCTGTGATAAGGGTGCGCCAGCGTCCAGAAGTGGGGGAGATGGGTCCATGATAAGGGTGCGCCGGCGCCCAGAAGTGGGGAAACGCATGACGGTCCAACGTTGTGACAAGGGCACCCCGCCCAGAAAAGGAAGTTCGTCACGGCCTAGGTAAATTTTTTCATGAATGGTGCCCTAGCACCCGTTCCGGCTATTCCTTCCACCTATGTGACCTAGATCTACGTTATTCCAATCCGTATTCCCCTCCTCATTCCAGTCCATTTGTATCTGAATCGACCCCACCCTTCATTCTGTTTTTATACATGGGCAGACCCTTATCACTTGAGTTACCACAACAACCTACTAAAGATAGATTATTTCAAGAGAGCATTTCCACTGAATCGGCTACGTCCAAATAATCACGGCCACTAGTTCCAATCGAAAGAAATTACTTCTCCCACGTGGAGGAAGGCTACCGCTCACCCGATCGAGGGCTTTCCAAAAGTCGATGGACTTACTCGGGGGGGGGGGGGTGAACAGGATCTTCTAAATCTGTGCACCTTTTTTCTGCATCGAATGCGGAATATGCGAGCGAAGCGAGCATCAGTACAAGTCTGGAAGTCCGGCGTTAGCCGGACGGCCAGACTGGTTCTATATAATAACGGGCTTAGCCTGTTTACATGTGTGTCTGTATGTATGTAAGTATGTAAGAATGTGTGTCAGACCGTTACGAAATTCTACGATTGGTCAATGATCGTGATTTTGAGATCATATAAAAGGCTAGGAACGAGTGTGGTGTGGTGGAGTGGGGTAGGGATGCGATCGAACAGAAGGTCGGATGGTGTACAACGGGTCCGTCAATGGAGTCCATGGAAAAGGGCTGGCCGGCGCCCAAAGTGGGGGGAGACGGGTCCATCACTGTGATAAGGCTTCGCCGGCGCCCAAAGTGGGGGGAGACGGGTCCACCACAGTGATAAGTGTGCGCCGGCGCCCAAAGTGGGGGGAGACGGGTCCACCACTGTGATAAGGGTGCGCGGGCGACCAAAAGTGGGGGGAGACGGGTCCACACTGTGATAAGGCTGCGCCGGCGCCCAAAGTGGGGGGAGACGGGTCCATCACTGTGATAAGGCTGCGCCGGCGCCCAATGTGGGGGAAACGGGTCCACCAGTGTGATAAGGGTGCGCCGGCGCCCAATGTGGGGGAGACGGGTCCACTACTGTGATGAGGGTGCGCCGGCGCCCAAAGTGGGGGGAGACGGGTCCACTACTGTGATAGGGCTGCGCCGGCGCCCAAAGTGGGGAGAGACGGGTCCACCACTGCGATAAGGGTGCGCCACCGCCCAGAAGTGGACGAGATGGGGTCACCACTGTGATAAGGGTGCGCCGGCGCCCAAAGGTGGGGAAACGCACGACGATCCAGCGTTGTGATAAGGGCGCCCGCGTCCAGAAAAGGAAGTTCGTCACGGCCTAGGTAAATTTCTTCATGAATGGTGCCCTAGCACCCGTTCCGGCTATTCTTTGTACCTATGTGACCTAGGTGCACGTTATTCCAATCCGTATTCCCTTCCTCATTCCAGTCCATTTGTATCTGAATCGACCCCACCCTTCACTCTGTTTTTATACATGGGCAGACCCTTATCACTTGAGTTACCACAACAACCTGCTAAAGATAGATAATTTCAAGAGAGCATTTCCAGTGAATCGGCTACTTCCAATTAACAACGGCCTCTAGGGGCAATCAAAAGAAATCACTTCTCCCACGTGGAGGAAGGCTACCGCTCACGCGATCGAGAGCTTTCCAAAAGCCGATGGACTTACTCGGGGGGATACAGGATCTACTAAATCTGTCCACCTTTTTTTCTGCATCGTATGCGGAGTATGCGAGCGAAGCGAGCATCAGTAGAAGTCTGGAAGTCCAGCGTAAGCCGGACGGCCAGACTGGTATATATATATATATATCAGTGGCGGACGCAGAAAGTGGGCGGGAGGGGGGGCGTGGGAAGAAAAGTGGGGTCTCCGCCGTTTTGGGGACCCAGACGGAAAATAAAATTAATAATAATATTAATTATAATAATAAACAATAAATAAAAAATATATTAAAAATAATAATAAAAATAAACAATTAAAAATAAACTAACACAAGATTTTTATTTGTATTGTAAAGTAATTTCGAAAATTTGGCGACCCATTCTCGGGGGGGGGCGCGCGCCCCCCCGCCCCCCCCCGCGTCCGCCACTGATATATATATATATATATATATATATCATACCTATATTATAAACGGCGAGGCCCTATTTCGCAACTGTCTGTCTGTGGCCGGTGACTCATCGCCTGAGCGAGTCGGGGGAATGCCGATTTTTTCAATTTTACAGTAGAACACTTGAAGAAGGAAACATAATGGGAGAGCCACTGATGAAGCGAGTGTGATTTCGCAATCAGAGCCGTGAATCATCCAAATACAGCAGAGTAGTACGGAAATGTTTGCTGCACTTCTTCTAAAGCATTAAGTAGTAATAGCAATTAGAAATTAACGGTCAGGGGAACAAATGGTACACTCTGTGAGCTTAATATTGTGCTTACAAAATAGGAATAGAACGTTCATGCAGTTTATTCCTGTTGAAAGCTAATTGTGCCCGAATCATAACAATTTCGACTTTCAGCGCTATCCCAAGTGAAAACGACTTGACTACGTGAGGACCTGTGTTGCTACTCATACAAAGGACCATGTAGAAGCTCTTTATATTAAACATAATAAGAGTTAACCTCCAAACCGATTAGGAGCTACGGAGCTTCGCAGAAAATCACTGTCATCCGCGAAGCGCGGCGAAGCTGCGCTTCGTGTGGAAAAAGAACCCGGGGGTAAAGTGGCACACGGGTCCGAGACAGAGCGGCGCTCTGGCTCGGGATTCTTCTTTTCCGAGTTTACCTAACCCGGAGGTAAAGTGGCACACGGGTCCGAGACAGAGCGCCGCGAAGCGGCGCTCTGGCTCGGGATTCTTTTTTTTTTTCAGAGTTTAGCTAGCCCCGAGGTAACGTGGCACACGGGTCCGAGACAGAGCGCCGCTAAGCGGCGCTCTGGCTCGGTATATATATATTATACCTATATTATAAACGGCGAGGCCCTATTTCGCAACTGTCTGTCTGTGGCCGGTGACTCATCGCCTGAGCGAGTCGAGGGAATGCCGATTTTTTCCATTTTACAGTAGAACACTTGAAGAAGGAAACATATGCCCGAACCTTAAATATTTGGACTTTCAGCGCTATCACAAATGAAAACGACTTGAACACGTGAGGATCCCTGTTGCTACGCATACAACGGACCATGTAGAAGCTTTTCATATTGAACATGATAAGAGTTAACTTCCAAACCGTTCAGGAGCTACGCAGTTTCGCAGAAAATCACTGTCATCCGCGAAGCGCGGCGAAGCGTGAGGCCGGGTAAAACCGTGGCCCAGTGCAATAATCGGTCAGACGAGATGCATGCAGTGCGGAAGCGTGCGCATGCGGCGCGGATCTGGAAGTCCGTCGCGGGACGGCTGCGTCCCCCAAAGGCTGCAGCGGAAAGTGCGTACCCTTTTCCGGACTATTTTTGTATGAGCTTTTGTAAGCCTCCACTTACCCAAGTTTACAGTAGAAACACAGCCCTACTACCAGATTGAGCTGCTATCCTAGATTTGAGACTTTCAAACCAGTTCATCGCCCTGAAACACAGCCTTCTTGGTCCTAATTTTCATTCTTCCAGCGAAAAAAAAATTTATGTCGTTTTTTCAACAGTTGTTTTTGATAATGGCGTGAGAATGCTTCATTTCTTCCACAATTATGGAACAAAATTACAGGCTAGTGTTAGAAAGATTCAGCACTCGAATATTGCATCATCGTCATATTTACGTCCCCATTTCAAACATTCAGTGATAATCTATTCGCTTGGTTAAACTGATTATTTCCAGGCGTAATTAGGTTTTGAGGTGCAGGAAAAGCGCGTAACAGCCACCATCACGAAAAACCTGCGCTGCTGTTCACAGTCGCATAACCTCGCCTTCGATAGTATGAAACTGGTAAGTCCCTCGAGTCAGAGGTGGCGGTGTCCGCTCCTTCATTTGACGCTTCCGGAAACCTCTCACCGTTTCGCTAAGGCGAGCAGATCGCGGACAATTGCGATTCCGGCGACAGACCAAGTGGCAAGCCGGCCGAAGTCTACCGAGTCACGTCATAAATGGATGGAGTTCTAACAATATGACTAAAGCTAGGACATATCCTGGAAGCGGAACGCAAGAACGCGGTCTGGTAGACGTGTCGAATGTGCGAGGGCTACCTGTTTTACAGGGGCGACCTCGCCTTATTAGGCTAGTCCCGAAGATTTGCATTGTCTCACTGAATGTGGGCACGATGAGGAAATAAGTGGAGCGGCTCGAAGTCAAAAGAAATTGGAGGCGTCTTCAAAATGATATACCATGGCAGCCCGAGGACGAAGGCAGGCTCGGGCATCATGATGACATCACCGAAGCGCAACACTACGATAACCGGCTGATGAGGATTATGATTGGCTCCGGCTGATGATGATACACTTCTCAGCATATGCTCCAGAACCCGAGTCCTCGGACAAGATCAAGGATGCTTTCTGCACTCTACTCGATGAGCAGACCACTGCCGTTCCCAACGCAGTCTTCGTTACAGTGGTTGAAGATTAGAATGGGCATGTTGGTAAAGAAAAGAACGGAAACTGTGCACATGGCAGTTTTGGTTCTGGTGAACGAGATGCTGATGGATAACGAGTGTTGAAAGCTTACGAACTCATGATCACTAACACATGGGCCCGTAATAAAGTGTCATAGCGGTGAGATGAGCTCCAAAACTTACCACCACGCTTTAGATGACGATTGCGTGCCAGCTCTCATCTATGGACTAAGGAATAGCAGATCACTGCCACCCACGTCATTGTTAGAGCACGAACTTGCGAACAGAGGAGATCATCGCCGTTCTGGTAGCTGATCGCGTTCTAATGTTGTAGAAAAAGTGTGAGAGTTGAGTAGACGCAGAGTGGGACGGTCGGGGAAGCTAATTCTGCGTCTATTTACCTCTCGCACTATTTCTACATCATGAGAAGGCGATCAGCTCCCAACAGGGCAACGATCTCCTCTGTTGCCAAGTGCGTGGTCTAGAAGTGACGTGGGTTGCGATGATCTGAGATCCTCTACCCCGTGGATGTGAGCTGGCATGCAATCATCGCCTAAAGCGTGGTAGTGAGTATTGGAGTTTACCTCACCGCCCTGACACTTTACTACGAGCTATAGTTTCTTAAGCGAGTGGCCCAACTCTTATATACTACAGCGGCACCACATCGTCACAAATCGACTCTGTATTGGTACGACGGCGTGATATTAAGGTAGCCCTCAACGCTACCCTTATTCCATACAAAACTGTGACCACGCAGTATCGTCCTTTCGTTTTGTGTGTTACCTTCGAACCACCAAAACAACACCAGCACGTTCATATTAGGAGCGAATTTGTGTAGTTTTTTTAAAAATATGAGTTTCATTATTTAAAGACTAGACAGCATACCCGGCTTCGCTTGGGCGTTTCACTAACCCGGCTTTCTCACACTGATGAGGACAATTGCTATTGCCGATAAATTCATTGCAAATGCCCATAATTTTGGTCATGAGCATATTAGGTAGGCTAAAGTAACCTTTCTTCATATCAACCCTCCTTCCCACCGATTCGCAACCGAGAAAGTCAATAAAGATGTTGCGATGACAAAAATGTTTCCATATTCGTAATTAGGTGTTTAGCGAGTTCGATTGATCCAGTAATTACAGGGTGGGCCATAAATAAAGTAACAAGACGTGTTTTGCTTTCAAACGAGCATGTTCACCCTTGAGGTCATGTTTATTTGGGAGCCCGTCTCAGGATGTTTTACCAGGACAATGCTAAGGAACTTAGGTTTCATCTGGTTTAGAACAGGGTAAACAATAAATTGTAGGACCTACTGGTTTTGTAGAGCGGCCGCGGCCAATCAGTTGCACCGAACTAACTCAAGTGTGCTAGTAGGTTTTCACGGCACCTGAGACATAAACTTCCTCAAACCCTTCAGAAGTTGAGAAAGTCCGGCAGGGAACTTCAGAAATAAGAAATAAATTTTTGCGCAACCACTTGCGCGCCCATTGATGATTTGCGACTTCACTTGATGTCTAGGGCACTGATTCCTAGCAGGTGAAGGATATTTCTGGATGTTTTCTTCTATTATGTTCGTTGGAAGTTATTGAATATAAATCTTGTGACAATGTTCCAAATTGCTCTGATAATCTTCTTCTGATTGACCTTTTGTTTGTTACCGTATTTTTGGCCCACCCTCTACATTCTTATCAGTCCCTTTCGAGAAGCGGGAAAAGATCAGAGGAAATTGCCGAGTCGACATATTAGTACAAAATAGTTGTCATTCGTGTTTACCGTACCGGAAAATCCAAGTACACAAGTCTTTACCGACCTATGCGCGAAAATAGCTAAAAATCAATAAAAGTGATAAACCAATATTTTTGCGAAACCGTTGTCATATTCATGATCAGCGTAGTGGGAAATCACAGTAGACATGTTTTCGCCCGTCCCTAAGCGGAAATGGAAAAAATCGATGAAATCTATAAAACGATATCCTCTTGCAAAACGGCAATCAAATTCGTGTTCAGCGAATTGAGGAACCCCAGTGAACATGCCCTCACCGACCTCTGCGAAAAAATGCGAAAAAAAATAAGATAAAAAAGATCAATAAAATCGATATAATCGATAAATCAACCGATAATCCCAGATGCAAAGTAGAATGAAACCTCCGCCGACCCACGAGAGATATGTAAACACAGACAGACAGACAGACAGACAGACAGACAGACAGACAGACAGACAGACAGACGGAAAAACAGACAGACAGACGGACAGACAGGCAGACCGAAACAGACAGACGGACGGACAGACGGACAGACAGATAGACAGATAGACAGATAGACAGATAGACAGATGAACAGATAGACAGATAGAGAGATAAACAGACAGACAGGCAGACAGACAGACAGACAGACAGACAGGCAGACAGACGGACGGACAGACAGACAGACAGACAGACAGACAGACAGACAGACAGACAGACGGACATTCTACATAAATATATACAGATAAGGTTTGAGGATGACTTCATTATAAAACGAGTTGAAATTTTGTGCATCTTATCAGTGGTACCTGGAGTCGCCATCCACGACTTACGATTTACGGCGGTTTCGGAAAATTTACATGTCACGAATATCAGATCTTTTGTTACGTACATCCTTGGCTGGGTTATGCGAGTGCGGCCAGAGCCGTGCATGGCTGGGCCATGTGTGGCTGTTCTATGGCGAGCCGCACAGGAATACGGCTACAGGTGAACAATATTGCGAATTTGTAAGGGTTTGGAATTTGAGTTTTATGCACCTACTGGGTGAAGAGCAGGAGAGGCAAGACGTGAAATAACGATATAGAAGGGGTTTTCAAGGAAATAAGCAATCAGATACTGCGAAATGGAATTGTTTAGTAAAAGCGATTCTATCTGCGCTTACTACTGCACAGAGTGGGTCAACATACTCAACAGTTTGCAAAATTAGTTGATAGTGCGTAAACTTCGTAGCGTTCCTGACCTAGCGGTGAGAGCCAGGCCTCAGCACGATTTCTTCCCCAGGCCAAGACTAGAATGAGGGATCCTCTGAAGAAGCAACATTTTACACATTAAGCCTTTACAAAGCCACCCTCCCCCTCCCAAATATTCCCAAATATGCAAGTGGTAGAAGCAACATTGAATTTCAATGTAGGTTCAAATCCATATCCTTTAGGTAGTCAAACAATGCCGAGTATCTATTCCAGTCGAATTTTTTCGACCTCAATCGCCTCCACTACGCTGCTTAAAGTAAGCATTCCTCCTGCGAGCTTTTCTTCGTGCTCTCGATCGCCTCTATAAACGTAATCTGTCCCTTGAAAACAACAAGAACCCATTTTTCTGGAGCTCCTCCCCTGACCTTGGTACAAAGTCCACTAGTCTTTTCAACCCTTACGGAGCCCAGCTTGCTCTCGGGAAGATCCGTGCAGTGACAATCGATCACCGACTCTTAACCCATCCTTGGTTTAAATTCTGCTCCGTTTTTTGGACTGCAATGCTGAAAAGCCGTGTACTGGCCATAAATTATGTATACATGTAATTTGAATTTAGTATGTTGCAGTGAAAGAGGAAGCTTAGAACGGTCTATTATTTAGTATGCATGTTGTTAGTTAAACTATAGAATTTGCAGTGGAGGTTATTTAAAAAAATTCTAGTTGTTTCATTAAGGCCCACCTGATTCGAATGTTTTATTTAAAAAATCTTTTTCATCCAGTAAGACACGCTTGATCCATTTTGTTCGTTTGTAAAGGTGGAGTGTATCATCCACTGTAGTTGTAAGCAAAAAAAAAAACGGGTGTAGTTTCGAGAAAATATGTCTTTAGCCTGATATGGTGTAGTGTTGGAGAATTCTGGAAACCATACACATGCAGTTTCATCAAATTTGTCTGCATTTTAGATTGCAGAAATTCAGATTCGCTGGTTTTCCATCCATATGTCGAGAAGCAAAGAAATGAATCTGTCATGCTGAGCATGTAGATGATCGAAAGTCAACGCAATGAAGACTGATTTCTTCTGAATTCCATCACCATTGACCCTCCATAACCTTGTATAAAAGTCTTGATGGAGGTCGCACCGTATTGCTATAGCCAGCATTTTCTTCAATGTTTTTATTCAAGCATTCCAATTAGGTCGCCTCAAATGGGGGACTCCTGTGTAATTACATTGTACGGAAAGAAAGAAAAAAAACATCCCACGTCTATCCGCTATTGTTCAGCGAACACACTATTTCAGAAATCCCCATGATTATGTTCACAAAAACGTCATGTACTCCTCTTCGGTTACTACTATTCCTACTTCGTGATTAGAACCATTGTGCTGAGAATTGAATAGAGGTTTTAAACGGATTAGTACAGCAAGGGCAACAAATACATGCGAACAATTCTGATTGCTGTCATTGAAATCGTATTCTATGATGCTTGCTTTCATAAACATGTATATTCCGAAGCACAATTTTTTTCGCACTCTTGGAAGCAATGAAGTGTGGGTGGGAATCTGGGGAGTTAAGCAAACAACCTTAAGCAAACAACCATGGGAAACCAAACAAAAACCAGGAAGCACGCACAGAAATTATTATGTTTGAGGCTTGGCCGTGTTCTGGGCCTTGAATGGCTATAGAACTCAACTATAGTTTTCCATGGATTTGGATGCATGTTCAAATGTTCCCCACAACCGTTGACTGGTGTTGTAAAAAATAACAGGGCCACATGGGTCGTTATTTTAACGGGGCCACATGGCACAGCAAGCATGGACAGAATCAAGCATGACGATAGGAAAAACCAACCCTCAATACGACCTCCCCCCCCCCCCCCCACCTCCTCTTCTGCTTCCGCATGTTTTCACTGTACACTGAACAGTTTCAAGGAAGAAGACACAAAGGAAACACATTAAAAACCCAAAATTGAAACTAAAACAACCTTGAAGTCGATATGTATCTTTTCTTATCCGATCGGACCAGACTGCCAGCAGGAACGATTGTGTCATTACGTGTCAAAACAGGACTGGTTGGCAGCGCATGTGAGGGATCGGTTTCAGCGTTGGCATTCGCGCGCCCACGGGTTCGATTCCCGGCGCCTCCGAGAAATTTTTGCATAGGTCGGAACCACTTCAGAATTTAGTGTTGAGTATAGAGGATGGAAAGATCATGACTTATAATAAAGCGCTTAGTCTGTCACGTGTGTGTGGGTGTGTGTGAAACGAAATTCCCTGATTGGTCAGTGATGGTGATTGCGGGGTCAACAGGATGATAGGGACGGGTATGGTGAGGTTCAAAGAATGAAGAGAAGCTCTAAAGGATGGGGAAGTGGAGAGCGGTGAGTGCATCGCGGTGTGGAGGGTGAGCCGGCGTCCAAAAGTGGGGAAACGCCTGGAGTCGGGTCCAACGGTGTGATAAGGATGCGCCGGCGTCCAAAAGTGGGGAAACGCCTGGAGTCGGGTCCAACGGTGTGATAAGGATGCGCCGGCGTCCAAAAGTGGGGAAACGCCTGGAGTCGGGCCCAACGGTGTGGTAAGGATGCGCCGGCGTCCAAAAGTGGGGAAACGCTTGGAGTCGGGTCCAACGGTGTGATAAGGATGCGCCGGCGTCCAAAAGTGGGGGAACGCCTGGAGTCGGGCCCAACGGTGTGTAAGGGTGCGCCGGCGTTTACATGTAATACGAATTCGCTAGGCGGGCCGGATTCGGTGGACCCTTCTACCTAAATCACCTAGATGTACATTGTTTCCTTTCATATCCGTGTTCTCTTCCCAATGTTTGTGTCTGAATAAACCACTCCTTTCTTTCTGTTTATATACACCGGTAGACCCTTATCACTTGAATTACCACAACAACCAGTTGATCCTAAATCATTTCAAGATAACATTTACACTGAATTGGTTACACTCAATTATTCGCGGCCACTAACTTCGCTCATATGGGAGAATATAATTTCGTTCTACGGGGGAAGCTACCACCTACGGGATCAAGAGCTTCTGAGGAAAGCGATAGAACTGCGTGGCAGGGAAGAGAATTTATCAATCCATTGACACTTTTGTGTTTGCTTTCAACGTGGAGTATGCGAGCGAAGCGATCATCAATGGAAGTCTGGAAGTCCGGCGTTAGCCGAGCGGCCAGACTAGTATGAAAATAAAGTGAGGGAAGCGAAATCGATCGATTACACATGCGAGAATTCGCCTACAGGGACGCCAGTTTGTAGGAAACTAGGGTTATTTGGACCTCGTACTGAGGTTCTTAGACTCAAAATCAGCAGATGTTTTTCTAGTATCCATAGAGGACGATCAGCTCTATCGTCTGCCAGAGTTTCGATTTTCTAGACCTTCAAATTTTTCTGGGAGCTCGATGGGAAATTTGGCGAATTTCCCATCGATTTCCCATCTAAATTGCGGGAGAACTAGCGAACTTCGTGGAGCCAGATTCTGTACTCAAATGGGAAATTTTCTCAGCTGAAACTCATAGAAGAAAAGTTTTCGTGATATCGGCAAGTTGCTTCTCAGTGATTTCCCAAACAGATTTACTCCATTTTCACCATCTGTTCAAATTGCGAGGTTTTCACTTCTTCAACTCCCATGAAAAGAGTTTGCCTTTCACGGAAATTTCACTAGCTTCACGTAATGGACTCCAAGCATTCATTCCTTATCCCCATTATGGCACCCCAATAATGGCTCCTGCTTGCATGAATTAGATGGGAAATTTCCCCTCGGAGACCTGAAAATCTGAGAAAATTCCCATCGAGCTCCCAAAAGCATATGAAGTTCTAAAAAATTGAAACTCTTGCAAAAGATAGATCATCCTCTATGGATATGTAGAAAAGCATTTGCTGATTTTTGCTGATTTCGAGTCAGAGAACTTCAGCACGAGGTGTAAGTCACCCTACTTTTCCATGTTCTGACGAGCCATGCAGGCGAATCCTCGCATGTGCAATCGATTGATCTTGCCACCCACACTCTGTTTTTTTAAACATTTCCCCCCTCTTTACCCCACACTTGATTCTGAAGTGATTCCGACCAGTGCAAAAATCTATTGAAGGCGCCGGGAATCGAAACCGCAGGTGCGCTGAAGCCGATTTCTCTCATACGCTGCCAACCAGTCCTGCTTTAACTCACCGTAATGACGTAATCGTTCTTGCTGGCAAGGGCGGAACGTCATTTGTGATGTCATAAAACAATCATGAATTTACATTCAATGGTCAAGCTACCCCTCTACGTACTCCACCCACACCTCTCCCGTTCGACCCCCCCCCTTCCCAACCCCCTCCCATACGACCCCCTTTCGGGAAATTCCCATCGAACGCTTGACCCTGAGCATGGATAATGTTTGACTAGGCATTACCCATGCTTGCTGTGCTGCAAAGTTGACGTCGATACACAATGCAGATCGGAGAGGTAGAAGAGAAATCCTGGTAGGTAAGGAATGGCTCTGGTTTTGCCGAATTAAATCGCGTTTTCCCTTTCGCTGCTGTGAGACAGCGCGAAAAGTGTGTGAAGTTTTGGAGAGACGCAACAACTTTGCAGCGCCGGAAGCAAGAATAACCCCTCAGAAGTGGCCGAGCCTGCGTAAACTGGGAAGTGGTATAGGATTCTGACTAAAATACCTTCACTTGGGAGCAAATTGCACCTCTATATATGGTGAACTGCTTACCTTAATAATGAAAATTTCAGTGGGTGCTACATCCAACAGGAGAGAACTAGTGTGCGCGTACGTATTTCGCGTGACACGAGCTTTTCGCAATGCATTAGAGCCGCACTTGAATTTCATTTTGCGCATTTCTCCTCAGTCGGAATTCGAATTCTTGCTTAAACTTCGCGGGCAATGCATTTGACATTGCATTATTTTCCGCATTGTTTTGCGAAACGTCAGTTTTTCGTTTAAAATTCTTGTTCGAATTTCCCGGGCAATTCATCCCAGATTGTTTTTTTTTGCATTTTTTTCTCGCAATGCTATATTTGGTGTCCCCTTACATGAGGCGGTCAGCAGCAATTGTGCGTATGTCTCACTGTAAGAAGACAACTCGTCTAGCAGAAGTCTAAGTCACAAATCAGGGTGTTCACCTCGGACGTGAGTCGAGCTGGAGCCACTCAGCAGCACATGCCTCTTCCAATTCGAAATTTTGAGAACAGCTTCTTAAAGGTACGGTAAATATGGTTCCTGTAGGTCATTAAATATTGTAGCTTTGCTGTAAGCGTTGCAAGTGTTCCGAAGTTTGTATGTGGAAAAAATTGCATCGCCAAAAAATATTCCAGAAATGCAAAGTCTAATAAATTGCAAGCGTAATTTGAACGAGGCATTGGAAAGATAACCCAAAACTAATGCATTGCGAAGAAAAAATTCGATGCAAAATTCCAGGTTGTAACTTAAGTTTTCGCCGTTTTGAAATTTTCGATGAAAAATTTTTTATAGAAAATCAAATAACAATAGATACCAATCGATGTATGGACCACAAAGTCGCTGGACTTTTGCCGTTTTTTTACGTAGGAGCTTGACTCCACTGCTACAAAAATCAGTAGACTACGAGACAAGGAACTGAGTCGAGCAGTGGTAGAGGTCACTGATTTTGACAAATCGGTTCTCGCTCAATAGACATTCTTGTGATTTGATAATCGGTGCATGGTTAGAGCTACATACTGCGCAATCGAAAATTCCTCTGCGAACCCTTCGCCTTTCCGGAAAGTTCGACCAACAAAATTAAGGCGCCCCCAGCGGTATGGCAAAATGGTGTGATTTCCACAGAGCGCTTGGAACTTGCCCCAAAATTCCACCGGTAAGTGTACACAAACGGTTGATGTTGGTACCACAGTGGAAGAAATCCCACATCAGTTCGCTTCAACTCCAACGAGAGAGATGGCATAATCAAAGTTTTGGATTACCAAGTATGTTCCCTGTGCCTGAGACTGCTCGACAGTGGAATGGGTAGGGAAAGTACAAAGGGGAATAAGAATGGCCCCGAGATTACTCCACTCAAATCAGGTTACTCTTATGCATCGTCAACGTTGAAACGCAAAATTATTATGCGTGCGAGTGCAGTTACTGAAATTGCATTCTTGAAGGGTTCACTCCGAAGTTGGTTACAATTTCAAAATAAAATGTAAGAATTCCAAAAAGGTCCCACATTCCAGAATGTTCATGAGATCATGCGCCCAGTATCTCGACATGTGCGAAATCTTATCGGTATTCATTTATTAAAAGCCTCTGAAAATGCCTATGCGAAAACACCGGAGACTTATGCTACAACCTAATAAATTGCGCGCGAAATTCAAACAGGAACTTTGATTGAGGAGTTACAAAACAAAATTCAGATGTGAGTCTAATGCATTGCCAAAGACTCGTGACGCGCGGAATAGACGATAAGCTAGGATACGTTGACACCTTAGAAAACTACAGGGTGACCCAGAAGTCCTTTGTTCACGAGGATTTATGAACTTGGCATTTTTCAGCAATAGCATCTGTATCTTAGCTTTTACTTTCAGAATTTTGATTGGGTAGTTGTTGATTGCCTTCCATAGTATCGTCCTATAAGTGCTACCTTCAAGAGGGATGAAAACCTCCTTCTAAAATGCTCTGTTGTCTCATTGCGCAACTATGCGCGGTTTCCAAACTGTCTGACCAGACATACGGTATTTATTTTATCACCAAATGAAAGACGTGCAAGCAGAATGTTTGCCACATGAACACATGTTTTCGCGTAGTTGATGAGCTACACAATGTGTTTGGTACTGTTTGTATTTCAGTGGATCGTCATTGGTCTAACTAATCTAGTAACCAAAACAGCTTGACAGTGGCCGAGTTCAGTCATCACAATACAACCACAGCGTCACGCGCGTCACCACCGACAGAATTTCTAGACTGCTCTGTAACTGCATTAGGACTCCAGACACAATGAAGAACACGGCTCTCATTTGCAATGTTTTTACAATTGCTGATAAAAAAGCAAACCACAGTCACCCAGAGCACAGAGATAATATGGTAATTTTCAAGCAGAAGAAAAGAGTGCGAATATTAGTGACAGAAATGTAACACAAACATCGGGTTTAACTTCTGCTGCGGCGTCGGAGATGATATAGACAGGCAAATTTCACATGGTTGTCCGCGCTAAGCTATCTCCTACCCAGTGTTTAGGCTTTTAATCCTTCTCTTTCTTTTCCCAGGCTTGCGAAAGTCTGATGACAAATAAGCTTGCATTACGGGCGTAGCTGTTTACCATGAATAACAAAATTGGAGAATTCTTTCTATTAAACTGGTGCATAATTAATTATTTTTTGGCTTTCTCGTGTGTCACGTTTTGCTTGTTGGGATCGTCACTTGTCCAACAATCACTCGATAAGAAGCGGGACGGAATCGTACTAATATTCGCTAGACTACATATGCTCCACAAATTTAGAAATATATAAGAACTCCAAAATGGTCAGTTCGCGATCTTGGTGAGACTTTCAACGAGGAGACAATCCTGACTTCAGTGTCTGTTCTAGTACTGGTAGCTCAGTTTGCGAGTTAGAAAAAGTCGACTTAATTTTTTAGACCTGTTAGATTCCGCGTTGAAGTTCGCTAGCTTTTCTTTCACCGAAAGCTTCAGCAAGATCGCGAAATCGCCCCTTTCTCGTGCACATTTTACCAAAGCTGCAGGGCATAGTGTAGCAAATTCAAATGTGATTATGTGTGCGCTCTTCCTTTAAGCTAATGATAGGAAATATTCATGTGGAAAAGGAGCTAGCACAGCCCCATTTCTGCAAACAAGAAATGAGCACGAAAAAATCGTGGATAACTATGCACCAACCTAATTGATTCCGTCAAGGACCTGAGACCGATTTCCGAATGGATCGAAAAGATTTTCTAGTTTTTATGAAGCTAATTTCATGGCTAAACGGAAGATTATTCGGCACGCTTAGTTATGGATAAAGTTACTCACCCAGCGCACAATATTATCAGCATAGCAGTAATCACTATAATCCCGACGCTTAAGCTACCGTCAAAGTGAGAGAAATAATTGAATATTAAGGTGTTATTTAGGTTCACTGCTAGTACCTCTCAGACAAAAATACTGCATTATCAGCATGAGCAGCGTGAAATGCGCCCCATCATTTCTGGAAAAACTGCGTATCTGTTGGGAATTTCATTACAGTGTCATGGCCTGTTCTCGTGATCAACGATCCCCACTCTTTATTTTCAAACCCCTAGCATCAGCACTGTTATTATAAGTGTGCAGAAGTCCTAGGTGATGTGGGAGATGAAAATCTGACTCGGATGCCGTTTCTTCCATTACTTTCTCCTCAACCCAATAGTAAATGATGTTTGAAACTGCTGAGTAAAACTGTATCTATCCTCCTTTACAAAAAGGAATTTCCCAGTAGAAGCTTATCACAAGCATCATACGTACCCCCCCTTTCGCCTTTACACTTCTATAGAAATGTAAAGGCATATGGCGGTTATGCATTCCAAAATAGCGGATTTGGATTGTCGCAGTTGTGCCTTACCCTGCATATATCTCGCCCAGAGTTCGGCACAGACCTAGTTCGAGCAGAAGAAAAATGAAGTCTCCATTGACCTAGCAAAAGACCTACGAAGCTCCACCCCCTGTAGAAAAACAACTTAAACAAGTTAGAACAAGTCTGTCCGAAGAACATTAGTTTCGCGTTTTCAACGCACATCGACATGTCCACAAGACTCAGCAAGTACTAACAACTGCAGTTGCTGTGGAGCACGTCAACAGGCTAACACCGTGTCATAATTGTTTAGATTTTCAGCTAAAATTCGAAAAGGGACGGAGACTTCGGAGGTTTTTGTTTTTTTTTTGGTCGCGTGAGACCGCGCGGCTCACTGGTGAGCCGTGCGCTTCTTGACAAGTACTGAACCTTATTTTCGAACTATTTTGTAGCATTTCCATATGGAATGGTTACAGTCCTTCCTAAAAAGATCTCAAACAAGTGTAGTTCAAGAAGGAGTTCTCCTTTATTGCGACAAAGATCATGAAAAGGATGGAATTTTGAAGTCGAGGAAATTGCTTTACATTTCTTTCGCAGTGGATGGAAATACTCTGTGCAAAAGACATATTTCCCACACAGAAACACGTTCGTTACATCCTGCACTTCCGTATTAGTCAGGCTAGAGACTTAGGAACATGTATGTTCTCTGGACATTCCCTCACAGCAGACTTCTTTCGGCCTCAGTGGAAGCAAAAAGCTTTTGGGTTCTCTTCTTTTCTGGTCAGATGGAACTGTCGATCTTCTAGAATTAGATTTCAGATTATTTTTGGAGAAAGATCTGTTTTATTTCCGATTCCTTCGTGTGGAGCTCCGCGGGCGCAGCACTCTTGAAAGGGGTGTTGGTCCCACGCGTCAGACACGCATAAATGCGCGCGGTCGTCATTGGGATAGACAAATACTTCCTCAACACAACAATGCAAATAAAATTGGAATTAGTTGATAGTGGAAAGAGTTATTGGAAGAAGTTGTGTCGAAGTGGTGCTGGAAATCGCTTTTTAACTTTTTCTGCTGTAATCAATGGGATGCGGCGATTTTGTTATTCTTTGGAGCAAGCGGTCTTTTCCAACCGGGCTAATACAATCAGAAATAATTGATTTCAAGGAAAGTTATTCAAGGAAGATTCTTTGGACCGCGGTTCAACCCTAAATTTGATAGTAAACTTAGACTTCAGAATTCCGGAGCAACATCTCCTTTCAAAACCAATTAATTCTAGTCTTGTTTTGTAGCATTTATGCAGACTACAAACGAATTTTGTGTTCGGAATTGGAACAGAATCGGTTTAGCACCATCGATGCTGTGTTTACGGGTGCGTGACATCTTGAACACCAGTGCCCTACATTCTCCAGAATATAGAGCATTACTGGGTCATTGCCCCAGATTCCCTGCCCTACTTTCCTTGGCTGCTCCGCTGATTACAGTGGGGCAGTTAAGAGTTCACCGCCACAGCCAGGGCTTGCTTCAGTACAAGAATCTTGTCGAGATCTGACTGGCAAGAGCAAAGATTGTGCTGTATATTTGATCTGCGCAGCAAGAAAATTACCGCGTTCGTGCTCTCAAATGTGGAAGACGTATACTCTGTCGCCGAGCACAGCCCAGATCCTGGAACGGGGAAAAGAGTCGCGATATTTTTTATTTCTCCATCTTCTTCTCGCTGTATTGTGGAAAAGAAGCAAATCGTCTACGTGCGATATCAAGCTCTAATCTTCACTATATTGATTGGGCAAACAAATGAAGGAATTCCTCAAGCTCCAACCAGTCGTGTGATCTCAATTTTGGAAGCAACAATCGTAGCTCACCACATTCAAATACAGTAATCACAGCTCACAGCTCTCAGTAGCTGGTTAGATCAGGAACTTACAATGGACGTCAATGGCGTTGGCTTGTCTGCGGCCTCGAGAAGGACGTCGCGCAAGCGCGCCGCGCGCGCTGTAACCTATATATTCTGCTGCCATTATGTAAGTTTAGCAGCTTTTCAACCTGACCTTAAGTATTTTCGAGCAAATCGGGGAGAAAAGACCCTAGAAATAGTATTCCGGCGGGGACAACATCGATTCCGGCGCGCGCGGCGCGGTCGCGCTGCGTCCTCCTCGAGGCAGCGGGTGGGCCACCGCCATTGCCGTCCATTGTACGTGAGTAATACTTCGGACAAAGCCTGGAATGAAGTTCCATGGAGTTCCAAAAACCAGCGGCAAAAACTGTAGACAACTTCTTAAAATGAATGAAGAAGGACATTTAAGCAAATGGTGACCATTATGGGGACTATGCCCTAGTGTACAAATATACATATTCGTTTCTTGAATGACATTATTTCGCTGGAAAATTAAGACCGATTTAATCAAAATCCGTTCCATAATTTATTGTCACCCTGTGATCACTGTCTAAATCATTTCCAGTTTGCCTCGACAATTGGAGAAAGAGCGGTGTCTGCACTTTTTTTTACAGAGATTGACCGCGAATGATTATTTTGTCCACATTTTTGGCGTGCCCTGTTTTATATATACTGAGGTTGGTATTTCATTGATTTTAATTTTCATCAGGCTGGTGCGAAATTAAATGCCGTTTCGCAATATGTACGAATAAACCTTTTTCTTCCGCCGAATTTGAACAACTTCAAACCTAGTTCTGTGACCTTCTGACGGAGCTCATCCTCCTCTTCCAAATGATATTCGAATATTTCATCTAGCTCTTTTCACCAGTGTTTTATAGAGGCGAGAACAAATGATAAGTCAATGCGATTCTTGGGTTTTCGTGGTTAGTGACTACAAAATCGATCAATGTGTAACTGAGGTGTCCAGTAATCTCGGAATCGCCTTTCCCACCAACAATGGCTACTGCTCGCTACGATTGTAACACGTTCACGACCGCGTGCACAACCGGTCCACCACACCCATTTTGATATCATATCTTTGTGAAACATTCACATTAGCTAATTCACTTTCAGTAATGTATTATAGTGATAGACACGTGAGACATTAAAGCACTGGGCAAAGCAGTGGTTTTCACTAATTTTTTCGTTTGGTGTTTGGAATCTTGACGGCTAAAACAACAACAAAATTTTTAAAAGACCAGAGCAGTATCTAATCGATCTATCACAGACATGGAAGAAACTATCAAGAGATCGAAACGACAATCTGTATATATAAAAATGAAAGTTTGTGTGTCTGTTTGTGTGTTTGTATGTATGTTACTTATAGAAATCGCGGAGCATTATCCGATCCGGAGCAAATTCTGCAGGTAGACCGTCCAGTGGCCGGCGGAGGTTATAGGCTATTTTCAGTGGCGGACGCAGGGGGGGGGGGGGGGCGCGCCCCCCCCCCGAGAATGGGTCGCCAAATTTTCGAAATTACTTTACAATACAAATAAAAATCTTGTGTTAGTTTATTTTTAATTGTTTATTTTTATTATTATTTTTAATATATTTTTTATTTATTGTTTATCATTATAATTAATATTATTATTAATTTTATTTCCCGTCTGGGTCCCCAAAACGGCGGAGACCCCACTTTTCTTCCCACGCCCCCCCTCCCGCCCACTTTCTGCGTCCGCCACTGGCTATTTTTGGCCTGACCGCATCGATTGGTTTATCGATTCTATCGGTTTTATCGATCTCTTCACTATTTTTGCCCTGGAGTATATGGGGACACGTCTACTAGGGTTGTCCGGTGCGTTGAGTACGAATATGACAACGATTTTGAATGGTGGTATCGATTTATTAATTTTCTCGACTTTTCCCTTTTCTGGTTGGGGGTGGAAACGAACATGTCAGCTGTGGTTTTCCAGTACGTTGAACACGAATATGATAACCGTTTTGTACGAGATATTGATTAATCGATTTCATTGATTTTTCCTATTCCTGCACATGGAGCGGTTAAGACATGCCCACAGGTGTTCCTCAATATGCTGAACACGAATATGACAATCGCTTTGCACGAAATATCGACTTATTGTTTTTATCGATTTTTGCCATGTTCGCTTGAGGACGGCAAGGACATGTCTACTGTGGTTCCCTGTACGCTGAAAACGAATATGATGAGCGTCTTGCACGAAATACTGATTTATCGATTTTATCGATTCTTCATTTTTCTACCGCATGCGGCGGTGGGGACATTAACTTTCCTGACTTTTCGCTCAAAGGTCGATGGAAAAAGTTAACTAGAGCTTCATTAATACGCTGATCACTTAAAATATGTACTTTAAAAAATTATCGATTGTAGAAATTGTTCACAGCAGTGAGAAGTAGGTGGGGTAGTAGAAATCCGAGCGAGGCCGGGTATCCTGTGTAGTTCTTATTTAAAGAAAAAATAGCGTTTTACATGGACAGAAAAATTGCTACCACGTAGAATCACGTGCTTGACTGCTCGTGCACTGGATACACGCAAACGAAAGCTCGCGTATCCCACGAGGCATTGCGCTCAAAATCAGCCCTGTAGCGAACGTGTGAAATTTGGATACAACCATGGTCATGGTCGGATGTCGCTTGGCCGTCTAGAAATGGGGATAGCATTGGGACCAAAACCGCATCCTACCATTCAACTGAGAGCAGGCATGGATGTTCACTACTACAGTTTCGAAAAATTTGACTAAAATCGACATGGGGAGAAAGATGCAGAAGTGATCACCCATGGTATGACTGAAGACCGGCATCTCATTCGCTATGACATCTTCTCTAGCTTAATTTTCGCTTAGGAAACGAGCCATTTCTAGACCGTATAACTAGTGCAGATGAAGCATGCTTCCCTCACGACTATGACAGCAAGCGCAAATGGGAATGAGTAGGAAGAAATGAGTCTTCTTTCCACCCATATGTTTTTCTCATTCCGTCCTTTTATCTAGAGCGATTGTGTTATGATTCGGTAGTGCAGTAAGAGTATGATCCACTGCAGCCTCCTCCAACCTAGTCATTGGCACCACACCCTTAGTGCTGCAATTTAGAGTTGATGTTCGAAAATCTGCTGCGGCCGGCAGTGGTGAAGAAAAGCAGGTTTTCCTCTGCTGTAGGGTAGCGCTAAGCCTCACACTTCAAAACTCACCCTGAAAAAACAGAAGCAGTAAGACATCGAGGTTCTCACTCATTCCGCTCCACCCGTTTTTTTTTTTGAATGTCAGTTTTTTCGAACCCGCGACAACAGCAGATTGCTGGTCTAGAGAATGTTGAAATCGGCTTCCAAAAGTTTTTAGATATTTGTGATCTCAGTCTACTTTGTACAGGCATATAATGATCACTAGATTGTTCGGAAAGATTTGGCGAATAGAGCGGGTAATAAATTGATGAATAAAACTGTGTTCAAGCCGTTCTATAACATTTTGAACAGTGATGTCCATCTCGACAATTAGCCTCGCACCAGCCTGATATAATTCTGGCCACCACAGCCCTCGAAGTGGCGCGGGCCCGAGTCTTCCCGCCGCTCGAACCTCCTCCAAACCCTATTCCCCCTTGCCCCGGTTGGCCATTCCTACATCCATCACTGCTGAACAATAACCAAACAAGTTTTGGAAGGAGTAGGATTATGAGCTATTTATGTTCCAATATTAAGTTCACTACCGTGGTATACAGTTGATGTGAAGTTCTATATAGGGAAAGTAAGCACAACCGACTGTTCACAGCCGCCGGAGCCCATAATAGCTTCCTTGTACTAGAAGTTCTTGGAAGTCGTAGAGCACTTAAAGCGACTATCATGAACTCATCAAAAACATTTGAATGGATGGATAGTACAATAATATTTTCATGCGAAAACTGCAGAACTAAACCAACATTCTCAGGAAGTTAGTCCTCCATCGTTTTCTAATAATGTTAACTTCTGGGTGCGCGGCGGTTGATCCGGTTCGGATTTTCGCACCCCTTCCTCCCTCCTCTAATTTTCACCTGCGGATATCAGCTAGAGATGCGAGAAATCGGCCAGAAATCTGATCGGATCAACAGCGTCACAGCCAAGAATGAGCGGTTGCAGCGCCAGAAGCCTAGATTTGTGGACGACTTGTCCGTAGATTACCTTTGCATCGTCTCATGCAATTATGAACTGTTGCCAAAGGTCTGCAAGATGATTACAGTGCTTGAAGCGTCCATTAGAAACAGAATGGTTGGCAGTATTCCCAGTGTTGCTGGAGCATCCGCTTTTGATGGAAACCTTCACATCGAAAAGATTAGAAAGAAATATCGAAAAGATAGATTTGTTTGAAGAGGGTTTGATGAGTTTTACTTTTGGATGCAGAACTATTTGATCCGTTATAGGCTACTTTTCCCGCTGGAATTTCAAAAAAAAATGCCATAGTAAGTTCACTACAACTATATATTAAGGGAAGTGGATGCAAAGCTGAGTTTCAAGATTGCATTATTATGGTTTTTGGATTACTCGAAAATATTCCTAGTAAAATGTTTGAAGGAATGTGTTATGTGTTGAGTATTCAGCCCCATGAATCTGACGACTTTACGAAATACATAGTTGCAGCTGTACAATTTTATTTGGCGTAAGACATACAAAAAACCACGGTGATTCTATCCAAATATGTCCCACCTTGAGGATAATTCAATGTGCAAAATCAAGAAGTAATAATAATAATCATGTCACGAAACCCTAGAACTGATACTAACGAAGTACTGAACTACTGCATTGGTGAAGAACCACAATAAAGACAGCTACGCTTCAGATCGTGTCAGTTTGCTGCTTACAAACTAGCGAACAAGTTCTCTTATTCTACAGGATATTGCCACGGTTAGAACGGCGCTGTTTTTAATAGTTTCTCTTTGAAAACTTATTTTTATCGACCATGGTATCCTTGGAGAGCAAAATCTATAGAAGCCGGTTACCGCAATCGTAGGTTCCGAATAAAGAGTACTCCAAACTATTATATGTAAGGATAGACTCGTCCATAAATCCACGACTACGACATAATAATTGGGCTTTATTAATTCTGGAGCTGTTGATCCGATTGGAATTTCTGCCTTCTTCCTCGCACCTTTAATTGAATGTCCTCAGGTGATAATTAGAGGAGGGAGGAAGAGGTGCGGAAATCCGATCGCCTGTTTCTCTTAACTTCTATCTATATTCTACGGCGGATTTCCATTGTATTCCAAGTAGCTGCAGTGTAGCTGCAGCGTATGAAGAGCGATGAAGTTTTGAGAACAATAATCAACTCAACGATTTAGTGGAAAAGGCTAAAGGAAATTGAGTGTCGGGACAATCTACGCCCGTGCGTACGTAAGTGCATACAAGAATATCCGGCTGGAGAAATACAGACTGAGCTGGCACAGGAAGCGCTGATGATGAAACGTGACGTTCAACTCTTCCTGTGTGGCTATGGAAACTGCAGGACAATGCTAACAGCTCTTCTCAGCAGAGTACAACAAAGAAAATTTTTCTGGTTGTATCTGATCTTCACCTTGCTATTCAGAGGCAGTGTTATTTCTAGCAATCAAAACTGCACAGTTTATATGCACTAATTAATATTTTATATGTACTAATTAGTATGAGGATAAAGATAATACATAAGACAAGATAACTTCATGACAAACGAAACCGAGAAAAAGTGTATCCGCAGCGGAAATAGAGAGAATAGGCGGGGGGGGGGCACCGGAAGGGTAGGCATGGGGAAACGGTAGGATCTCGTCCATCTTTATAAATCAGAACGGCTGGAATTTTGGAAATTAAGCTTAAAAAATAGATCCTCAAATTCTCTGCGAGGTGGGTCAATTTAGGGGATGGACTCCTTAGTTCTGCTGTGCTGGATTCGATCTATATGGTCGGCAATGCTCACATGCATGGTTGTATGGGATTGCTTGATTGCATGCTGTATCCTGCAAATTGGGTCCAGACAAAAGCCCACATTCTAACGACTGGGAAGCGCATGAGGTTCGATTAGGGGCCGCCTCTAATAGATAAGTCTTTTGTCCATCTTAGAGAAGAATTCTACCTGCTCAACGATTCCGGCGTCGAACTTTGCCACAAGTTGGCCGATGAACGCCACGTCGCAACTGGAGGAAGTCATGGATTGGGCTATTGAAGAAATTGCAAATAAAGCTAAGGCGTAACCGGAGGTGACGTGCTTCAACACTGTAGAGTGCTGTGAAAAGTGAGCAAGGACTATTGGCCATCCGAAGGAGCGGAAGTACCCCATGATCCGGTTAGCGTCAGTCAACATCGGGACGTTGACGGAAAGGAGTCGCAAGCTTGCCGCGAGGCTGAAGAAGCGGAAAGTCAACATCCCCTGCGTACAAGAAACTAAATGGAAGAGGGCGAAGTTGCACGATATTGGCGGTGTGTACAAGCTCATCTACCACTGCATGACACCCGGCCGCAATGGTGTGCCGGTATCATTGTCAATGAAGGCCACCGAGACTTTGTCACCAGCGTCCAACTCGTTTCCGACCGCTTGCTGTCCATCGCGATCACAGTAGGAGACAGCGTAGGATTGTCTGACAATGCGGATACATCGATGACACGAACGAACATTTCTACCTTTAGTTTCGAGACGCTGCTACAGGGTTTCGATGAAAACGAAAACGTAATCGGAGACTTCAATGGGCACGCCGAGTCCGCTAGAAATGGTTATGAGAAATGGCATGGAGGACAAGGTTACGGCACACGAAACGAGGAAGGAACGATGCTCCTTGATCACGCCAAATCTGCGGATTTGGCTATAGTGAACATGTTTCTCGAGGAAAAGAGTGAACACCTCATTAAATGTCGCAGTGGAGGCCGCGCGACGCAGATCGACTACATCCTCGTGCGTTGCAAAAACCTGAAGAACATCATCGGAACTGAAGTAATACATCCAGATATTATTGCACTACAAAACCATCTCCTTGTTATGCATCTGCGCCTTCAGTATCGATGTTCGAAACGAGCGCAAGTTCCGTTGGAACGAGTCTAGTGGTGGAAATTGACCAAACGCAAGAGTGAGCTGAAGACTTTGGTCAAAGTGCACTCGGTACTGCCAGTGCTGGAGACATGAACACGAAATGTTCATTACCGGAGCGGGCAAAAACAGAGGGAGCATGCAACCTCCTTGGTACTACAAAACTAGGATGGCCGTTCATCGACAAGCACACCTGATGGTGGTGGGAAATGGCTCAAGCCCTTGTGAAGAAGAAAAAAAGGATGCGTACAAGAAGTGGTTGAGAACGAGATCAGACAACAACATGCGGGAGTATGGAGAGGCGAACGCCGTAACGAAGAAAGCAGTTACAGATGCGCAAGCAGCACGATATAGAGTCCTGTACGAGGAGTTAGATACCACGTACCAGTTAGAGGAGAAGAAGATCTACCTTATCTCTGAAGCAAGGCCACGCGCTACTGAAGATCTCGGACATGTAGTGCAGATCAAGGACAATAACGGACATCTGCTCCATTGCCTTCGTGACATACTCAATCGGTGATGCGAACACATGATGGGATGGACGACTGGGAATCAGATGTTAATTCCCTGCACATAATAATAAAGAGTACAACAATATACTCTCGGGATCCCCTTTTATGCAGATGGAAGTGGGCGGGACCGACCTGATGTGGAACTGTTGTGACATGATTGCCAATGGATATTACGGTGCAAAGGGGTGCCGCACTAGGGGTCGACCCCGACTGCTGAATTGTCACTCCAACTTGAGTGATTAGATACCTGAGTACAACACATGGTGAGAACTAGCTAACGGGTAAATATACAGATAATCTCTGATTGGTATAGTTGTGAGAAAAATAAGGTTGATGATCTATAAATCATCAACAAACACTATCATGTCATGTGCAGCGAGGAGTTCCCTCACCCGCCGATGCTAACTAGCAGTTTGGTGTCAGGACCAGTGCCACGACCAAAGAGGAAGAGGTTACAGCTGAATTAGCAAGAATGAAAAACGGAAAGTCACCTAGTCCAGATAATCTACCATCTGAAATTTGGGAGATAGCAGAAGGTGAACGAATCCGCTGGCTTTCTTATTTCTCAGCGAAATGATGGCCTAAGGGAAACTGCCCAACTTGTGGACAAGCAGCACTACAGTACCTATTCGGAAGAGAAAACGAGACAGCGTAAACTGTACGATGTACCGACCGATTAGGTGATCATGTCAAACGATGAAGATCTTCGAACGGATTCTGGATAACGGACTCCGCGACATCGTTGAAGTTTCACGGAACCAGCGTGGGTTTGTCGAAAACTGCAGCACAACCGACGCAATACACGCAGCCCGACTGCTGATGCTCATCGAGACAAGAGGAAAACCGCGCACCTAGCTTCGCGATCGGCATTCGACAGGGTTCCACGTGAGCTGATTTGGCTCTGGCTGCGCTCTCACGGGTCCCGTAGGAATACGGCGGATGGACCCAGCTTCTTTACGAGAGAACCACGAACTAAGTCAGATGTACTGCGGGAACACCACCACCGTTTCAAGTTTGAGTGGTAGTTCATCAAGGCTCTGCACTCTCGCCCCTTCTGTTCATCCTTTGCCTGGGCACGGTATCGGGCAACCTCCAATCAACGGCACAGTGGGCACCTTTCTACGAAGACGATGTGATGATTGCCGTGAATACTCGGGAGGAATACCAGCAAAAAGAGCAAGCTCGGAAAGACCGACTAGAACGGTAGGGGATCAGGCCAAACAAGAAGCGCGGAGCAAATCCCGAGTACAAACCTTGTCGATGAAACCGAACTTTTGAAATTCTCGATTTTTAAGCACTTTGGATACCGTATCTCAGCTGACTATAACACTCTAGTTGAAGCTGAGCATCAAGCAAACGTTGCATGGATTAAGTGGAGGCAACTAACAGAAGTGATGTGCGACAGGAAGATCTCACTGAAATTCAAGTCAAAGATGTACCGCATAGTGGTACGATCTGTAGCACTACATGGCGTGGAATGTTGGCCGAACATCTTGAAGCACCAGCAAACCCTCCATGCAATAGAAATGCTCCGTTGGACCCATGTGCTTGCTCGCCTCAACAGAGTTCGGAATGATGATGTGCATGCGATGTTAGCACCAATCGTGGCGAAGATGCTTGAGGCTTTTTTACGTTGGTACGGTCATGTGCTGAGAAGTGACAAAAATTCAGTCGCGAAATCAACTAGGAAAATTACCGTGGGTGGACGTAGACCTAGATGCAGGCCGAAAACTTGATGGCTAGATAAGAAAGGAAGCGTGCGGATGCTGAAGTTCATATAGATGGAGACGCTTCTGATGGAAAAAAAATGGCGCGACGACGAGAAATGGCGATCCCTGCTCTTAGGAACATGGCTAGGAAGAAGAAGAAGAATTTAAGCCAAGGCAAAATTTTGTCTATTTCCATTCATTTCTTTTTAGATCTACGCAACCTTGCTTCTCAGACAGTTTGGACCACCAGCAAACTTGCCCACTTTTACCCGATGCAAGCTCATAGCAAGTGCTCGCGAGTGAAGAGATTCCCAATGTAACGATTGGCCAAGTGAGATGCGTGGGATATCGGTATGTGTCGGCGCGGCGCGGACGGGAAAATCCGCTTCGTTACATCCTTCCGGCTTGCTGAGCGTTGGCGCTGGAAGCACATACGCGTTAGAGGAATTCATTTTTGTTCTATTTTTGTAGCTATCGGTTACAGTAGACGATGACATGCCTTGTTCCTGCCACCTAGAATACGGAATCGAATAATTGAATAACACATCCTATAGTCCGGGCCTAGCACCCAGCAACTATTATCTGCCTGTAGATGTGGAACAGCATCTTCGAGTGATGAGATCTAGGGTCAAAAACGAGCTGAAGTCCGCTGTTGGAAGCCAGTCTGCCTCATGTCTTTAAACGGTTCAAAGAATATAAATTGAGCTCAGAAAAGTGTATTAGTATTACAGAGACCTATATTTTACTACGAAACAATTTCGTCGCTGTAGACGTTTTGGAAGTAGTCTAGGCCGGAAACTTTTTAATACCCCTATAACGGCGGAACAGGCGATGTTGTCGCAGCAAGGATTTCAACTCGAGCGACGAGGTCACGCCGCGTGCTTTCCGTGTCCGCAAAAAACACACATTCATTGACGCTCACTGTGCTGTCGAACACATTCTCTAATCAAATGTATCATCATCACACATCAGAAAAAAGTAATACTGTGGATTCTTTCATGAGAAATTGGGGCACTATTTGGCTTGTTCTGCTTCAAAAATTTCAATGAAAAATTTTTCGCCCGAAGCTCGCCTACGGGGTTTATTTACTGCGCAGAACAAGAGAATCCTACCTTTCTTGTGTCGCAACTCCACTTTTGTATTGATACGGTATGTATACCTTAGATAGCGTAGAGGGCTTGTTTTAGAGGTGGGAGTCCGTTGGTTAGCACGGGTATGAGTGAATCTACCGTGGGAATAGTGCGAATTTACGAGGGGAGGGTATGTCCGGATCCACTGCGGTGTATGCTTTTCAATGGTAGTAATGTCGTGGGTGAACTGTTTCTATATTGTATGTAAATGTGCCATTTATTCTTACGGCTGTTTCACTTACCTGTGCCTTTTTCTGTACTTTGCTCTAGCAGTGTTCTCCTGCTCCTATGTCTTCTCCATGTCTTCACTCTTCTCACAGTAATTAGCTCTCTTTCGTTGCTTTCCCATGGACGCGAGGGGAATTCTCAGGAATGGTATGCCCTGAGGACTTGAATGCGGATGCCGCGCACTTGCTCACGTAACTAAGGGGTGGGGTCTCCCAGGCCCCTGTCTATATACTAAGCGGCGCGCGCAGCATTGCCGAACCTCATTCCACTCATTGTTAGCTTCGCGAGCGGACAATCGAGAGCGCACGATGAGCGACGAACTAAGAGGACGAGAAGAAGAGGAATCTAGTAAGAAGCCCAGAGAGCGTTTGGGCAGCGTTCTCGTAGTGGACATCTCCACTCTTCGAGTGGCTTCGCAACCGATAACCGACACCGTTCAGCCCTAGGCTGGTAGGTGTAAAGGAGGGAACTCTGCAACCTAGTAGGCGCGTACTCTATCTAGGTTAGAGTCCGTTTCTTCGAGGGAGTTTCAATAGTCTTCGGTTGGACCAGCACTGTTCTTATCCACGAGGAACCCTCTTAGCTCTAGGGCGCTAGGTTATCGCATTTAGTCGCATCCTCATCCAAGTCCTTGGTTACTGTTAGGGTTACTCCGTAAATAGCCGTAGTGCGCGTGTAGTCACATGTTTGTATATAATCCTATTTACTCGCATTATTATCACATTTATTCTGGTCTTTTACTTAAAGCCTTATTTATCTCTATCTTTATAGTCATTCATAAGAAGTGCTTTAACTGGTTTAGTGATAAACCCTTATTACTATTTGTGTCGTGTAGCTTTTATCTGTCGTAAAGTGGTGAGTACTTCGCAATCGTTCCCCTCATTAACCTATTTTGTTTGTGCGTTTGTCGCGTGGGGTCCTAAAAGAAACTCCGGGCACTTGAAACATCATTCTGTTTCGCGTTACAATTAGGGGTGCTCAAGATGAGTCTCCTAATCCAGATTTCAGGATGGAGACGGCGCACCTTATCATAGCGGTGGACCCGCCTCCCCCACTTCTGTGCGCCGGCGCACTCTTATCACAGCGGTGGACCCGTCTCCTCCACTTCTGGGCGCCGGCGCACCCTTATTACAGCGGTGAACCCGTCTCCCCCAGTTCCTCAGACATTCGGGAGTTTGAAGCACCGCTCCACACCGTTTCTCGCGGCATGACACCTGCGGGACAAACGCAAAAGTGTTCGGAGTTGGTGCGCCTATTCCGCCGTTAGTCGCGCCTTATCCTGCATTTGACCTGCTACGGGGATAGCAGGATTAAGGCAGGTCATGTTCTATTGCAACAGGTGATTACAGAAATAGTTCAAAAATGAGTTCGCCAAGCATGTATGTGCTCCCTGCACAAGCGCTCGACGAGCCGGACATATGCGACGAGGCGGATTTTCCCGTCCGCGCAGCGATGGCATGCGACCGCTTCCCACGCATCCTGTCTGGCCAAATGGTATACTGGGCTACAGTTTCAACTGGGCCTTAGTTGGCCAGACAATTCCCGTAGGACTCGTCTAGTCTCCGCCACAGCGGAGACCATGCTTTTACAGCCGTCTGCCGGCTTATATACACTTCGGGTGCCACGCGGCAATGGAGAAAAAAAAACAGGGTGCAGGTTAACCGCATATACCCTGCCTCATGCGCGCTCACAGCAGCTTTTCTGCTCCATCCGCACCTTCAGCAAGAATTCCTGCTCCACCCGCGACTACCTGCCGGAAGCCTGCATCGGCCAAAATGGGCGGGTTCACCGACGCTCCAAACTCTCGAATGTTTGAGTCTGGGCCCCGGCGCACCCTTATCATAGCGGTGGACCCGTCCCCCTCACTTCTGGGCGCCGGCACACCCTTATCACAGTGGTGGAGCCGGCTCCCCACTTTTGGGCGCCGGCGCACGCGTTCATTTCACTCATTTCCATCATCATTCAACTTTCCGCTCTACCTCCTCTCCACCCCACTCCACCATACCACACCCGATTGTAGCCTTTTATGTGATCTTGCAATCACTACACAATCACGATCACTGGGGTAAAATGGAGTTGGGGGGGGGGGCATCTGGTATTGGTCGATAATATGCCCTGTCTTATATGTTCTGACTTGTTTGCATTTTAGGTAACTACTGTACATTAGGGGAGCTAACAAGTCAGAGCGTTCTAGACATGTTAGCTAACAAATCAGAACGTGCAGTACAGGTCATATTATCAACTTATACCAAGTGCCACTCCCCCCCCCCCTTTCCCCCGATCATTGACCAATCGCAGAAATTGGTAACGCTCTGACACACACGTATATGTAGTGAAGTCGTTTTGACAGTGCACACTGTCCGCGGCAGCGGCGCTGCTGGCATTGGAGCACGCCGTGCCGTAACTGGAACAGTTGACCCACGATCGATCCGGCTTCTTTGGCCCGCAGGGCTCATCTATTAGGTTGTTGCAAAATCGATGTTGGATTTTCGAACCATGACTTTTGCTCTCATGAATATCATGTATGGAGATATTCTGATAAAATATTTTGATTGTACCTTAAAGCTTATTTCTTGCTCTATCTCAGATTGCATTCCGTTTCATTTCTGTCTGCTCTTTGTGGTTCTTTGGTGGGTGAATCCAAATGTTGTCAAGTGCTGAAATTCGGCTGATTCTACTCCACGAATTCAAACTCGGTAATAACGCAACCCGGAATATCATCAAAGCGTGGGGGGAGGGAACTGTCAACGAACGCACCGCGCAGCGTTGGTTCAAAAAGTTCAGCTCAGGAGACACGAGTATGAAAACTCAGCCAGGTTACGGGCGCAAGTCAGATGTCGATGATGGCGTTCTGAAGTCCCTAGTAGAAGCCGATTCCAGTAGAACCGTTCGTGATCTTGCAGATGAACTTGGCATACATTATGCCACTGTCAGTCGCCACCTTCAAGAAATGGGAAAGGTAAAAAAGTTGGACAAGTGGGTCCCACACGAATTAAGCGACAGGCAAAGGAATGAACGTTACACCATCTGTTCGAATCTGATTTTGCGCAACAACACGGAGCCGTTTTTGGGGAGGATTGTCACCTCCGATGAAAAATGGATACTCTATGACAATCGTCGCCGCCCTGCACATTGGTTGGACAGGTGTGAAGCCCCCAAGCACTTCCCTAAGCCGGCTTTGCGGCAGAAAAAGGTTATGGTCACTGTATGGTGGAATTCCGTTGGCGTGATCCACTACTCCTTCTTGGTGCCTGGCCAGAGTATCACTGCTGACTCGTACTGCCACGAAATTGAAGAAATGCACAAGAAACTCGCCGAAATGTGCCCATCTTTGGTAAACAGGAAAGGTGTGCTGCTGTTGCAGGACAACGCTCGGCCGCACATCGCACATCAGACGATCCAGAAATTGGCACAGTTGGAGATAGAAGCTCTTCCTCATCCACCTTGTTCATCGGACCTCTCGCCTACAGATTACCACCTGTTCAAGCACCTGGACCTTTATCTTAGGGGAAAAATTTTTCGTGACAGCACTGATGCTCAAAACGCATTCATCGACTTCATCGGCTCAAGGAAACCCGCCTTCTTCGCTGATGGGATCGGCAAGCTAGTGCAAAGATGGCAAAAGTGTGTTGATTCGAATGGTGACTACTTTGACTAATAAAGTTCTGTTTGAGCTGAGTTATGATCAATCAAAGTCAACGATGAAAATCCGACATCGATTTTGCAACAACCTAATAGTTTTATCGTCTGTTGCCTTCCTCAGTTGTTTCAAGAGCTGAGAAAGAACAATATAAGAGGAACCAAGCGGAGACATGTTCTCCACGTGCCCCACATCATTTCCGGGACCCTTTCTAACATGTTGAGCAGTTAAAAATGACTGCGACTAACAAGCTTGAACACGCACGACTTGCCAAAGGCCTCTCTAATCTCTTTACGTAAAAATGCACCAATACCGACTCATTTCTGAACCGCCTGTACCAGACCCCAGCACGAGCCAGTCGTAGGGTCGGACCCAAAACGGAGCCCCCTTTGAAAAATCCAGATTTTACGAAGCCCCCTTTGAAAAGAGCTAGAGTGGCCTAAAAACCGAATGCAGCCTTTTCGAATGTTGAACAGCTGGTTTCAGCTGTCATCAAAGTTCAAGAAGTATCAGAGAAAAGATGACCATACAAATATGCGGTACACTCTGCCCGAAACGACGAGTCCGCCCATGCACGCGGGATCGAGAGGCGGCGCGGCTGAAACATATGCTGTTAGCTGCTACGTCGTCCACGTCACAGCCAAATCATTGTGAAGATAATGATGAAACGTAATACGCAGATTAGAGATGATGACGTGGAGTGCTGGCCAGCGTGGCAGCCTCTGGATCCCCGCGTGCGTGGGCAGACTCGTCGTTTCGGACAGACTCCTCTAAAAGAAACACTAGAAAAGAAACTTGTCAGCTTGAAGGAAAGAAGCCCACCGGAAAAGATACTTGTTATTCGAAACTCATGCGTTTAAATAGGAAAATTATGCTCCGGACAGGCTCAGCTTCTATGCCAGCCTGTCGAAAATAGCCTGGCCCCTTTACCGAGCATACAATTTCTTGATTCACATGAGTTTTGTGATCTGACATCATACATTTTTTGTGAGTGTCATGACGCTTCTTCACCCCAAATCTGATCTCTATCGGTTACGTCTCGACTCAACGGAAAAGCCCTGCAATCGCTCAGACTGAGAATGTGAGCATACACCTTTTTGTTTACATAAATTTAGATTGTCTTTTTCAAAAACTTCTAGTTTTCCGTTAGTTCTTGTCTCGCTGAAGATACATACCAGCTCAATCCGTGCAGATTCCGCAGCGCAGGAGTCGTTTGAGTCCTCCGAATTATGGGAACCTGTACATGATCTGCTCCAATCGAACTTCTCAATCTGGATCGCCGCTATAGCTCTGCTCGAGCTACGAGCAGTTTTTTTCGCAAGCCTTTTTCGTCTTTCATCGCCTTTATCAACGCATTCCTTTTCTGTGGACCAACGAACACCCCAAAGTTTGTTCCGGGCTCTGCCCCGAACCCCCGTACGAAGCCCCTTTTGCTTTTCGACCCCTTTTCGAAGCCCAGCTTGCCCACCGACAAGCCGTGCTGGGGCCTGGCCTGTACGCTCACAGACACACAAACGTCCAAGCGCGTTTTCTGTTTTTTGCGCAACAGTCGTGAAATTCGGTGCAATACATCGACTGCACAACGGCACAATCTAATCAACGCTTAAAAACGGAGTACTTCAGCAGCGACCAATGGAACCCAACATTTCATCTTGTGTTTATGAGGGTCTCTTAGGTTTACCGCTAGGTCAAACGGAACTCCGTCATTTCTACTGCTCGATTTGGTTTTGTGCTGAACTCCTCTTCCCACCCACAATGTTACATAGCAAAGCTGGCCCACTCATACATGCCGCGACGCAAGGGGGCGCGCACAGCGTCCGCCATATGATCGTTGCACGCCTGCTACTGGATCTCGTGTTTCTCAAAAGCAACGGGAGATAAACGTCTTTACGTAACTTTACAGTTTCTCAACTTTTGTTGCAGGAACATCTATCTGTCTGGTCTCATCACCCCCTGCTTTGCTAGGAAGAGCTTTGTATCATTTTCTCCCATATATGTACTTTCTTGTGTCTATCGATCAATACTCGTCCACCGTTCGTCAGTCTCGCATATTCCGCTGGATTTATCTTGTGATCGAATCCAATTCTTTATCCGCTAATGGAATGGTCGTCAAAATTTCTCAATAAGGTGCATAGATATGACACATCTACAAGTTTTCTGAATGCTGATCATAATTGTGGCAACTATTGCCCGGAAACATAGCTTTGTTCATTTTATAAATTACTCCACTGTCGCTCATGAATGGAAACCCACAGTCACGACTGCACCCCTTCCCAGCCCAGACAAACTTTTGGAACTTCCTTCCGCTGAGCTCACCGATTTTGTGAACGGAGCCAGATTTACAGGCCATTCACCGCGCACTAGGTATAGCACCGCTTGAACGCACGCAACGCGTACTTCCCACATCATTTCCGGGCCTTTTAATATGTCAGGTAGCTATAAAGTGTTGGGACCAACAAGCTGGAACGTGGGCGACTTGTCAAAAACACCTCTGCACTCTCCACATGGGATTTCACCGTACCGAGTCGTTTCTGAATCGCCCGTACTATTGGGCCTTGATTCTCGGAACTTCCGCGGAAGTATCACGTCATCCACTGATTTTTGCGGAAGTTCCGAATAGAGACGCAGAGAAGGTAACCCTGAAATTCCCGCGGAGATGGACTTTTTTGCGAAGTTCGGCGGAGATTGGTTTACCAACTAAGTTGAAGCCAACCGACTAGGTAATCAAGGTGGACCGAACGGCGAATTAAAGGCAAGGTCCTCTTTCCCCGAAATCCATAGGTGGAATAGTGGTGAGCATGAGTCTTCGAAAGTGAAGGTTGAACGTGAAAATCGGAGCTCTAAAAGTGAAGGTTGCCTACCAGATCATTAACGTCGACCGGGGGAGGGGGGGGGGGGAGTGTTCTTGTTTTTTTTTTTGCCGTCTTTGTGTAAATAAAGATTGCTGGTTTTTCACGAGCTCTGACGTTCTGCACACGATTTCTGAGGATACAGAGGAGCTGAAAGGAAGTCTGCCAGTACATGGATTTGGGGGAAAGAGTACTAAGCAGGGCTGTGCTTTACTAAGAAACGAATTAACGCATTAACACGTTGACGACAATGGGACCCACGGGTGGTCCCATCTTAGCGGCCACCACGGACCGAGTGACCCACCGTTGGGTCCCACGTCAAAATTGAGGATCTCAAAATTAGAATCTGCTGAAACTTTGCACACGTCGTATTTCACCCGTCGAGTTTGGATATGATCATCATTTTGTACCGTATAACCAAATCGCGGGTTACGGCAGGGGTACTGTAACACTTCCATTTAAAAATGGATAAAAATACATGAAAAATAATGTTAATAAGATAATTTTACATATATTCTAAAATTTATGTCAAATCTTATTATAATTCCATATTTGCGATAAATGTCATTTTCATTGAAATCTATTGAAAAATTGTCAATATTATTGGAAATTTTATTTATTGATTGATTGTAGTTGTCGTCTTTTATTGATTATTTGTTCATAATAACTGTAAGATATTAATGAATGATAATAATGCATTATTATACCTAATAATCTCATCGCCACTGTTTTTATTATTTGTTTATTAAAATTAATTCTATTATTACTGCACTGGAAGAAATGAACGAATTTCGCCTTGGTCCCACATGGCACATTTCGCAAAGAAGTCGATTGTCGTCAGTGTCAAAGGCAGTGTGTCACCTCGTTTTCGTGTCTGAGAGGTTTATTGGTTTTAGTTTTAATGCATTTTATCAAATTCTGAATCTCCTCGACACGCTGAATCCAACGGTATACCTAAAATGTTACAAAAAGGTCTTTAAACCTTACTTTTAAACGTTTTTCGGGACGGGATTTGCAACAGCTTGTCGAGCCGAGTGGACGCGTGAAGCCATTGATCTCATCGATCGGACACGTCTAGACGTGTTGGCGAACACTGCAGACGTGGCGGACAGCCAGAGCACTCACGGACCGCTCCGCCCAAGTGGTCCGTGAACTGCACTTTCGGACCCTTCGAAAACGGGGTTTTCGTCATTTTCATGAGATTTGACGTATAGTCTGTTCCAAAAATCAGAGCAATTTAATGTGTTTCGTTTAACTACACAGCGCGCATTTTATCACACGCCAAATCATGGAAATTTGCGCTATCAATCGACGATCGATGGCTGGAAGCGCGCCAAAACATGTCTCGCCTACAACAACGTGGCGAGACTTACCCCATCTTGGCGGACGGCCAAGAAGCAAGATTCGTGAAAAAGACAGTACATCTTTTATGACGAGGAGCTCTAGAATCTGCTGGTATTTTCAGCTTACGAAGCGAGGTGACATACTGCCTTTAACGTGTAACGGCCATTTTTGGCCTAACGTAATTACTCAACGAAGTAACGAAGAACCTTAGATGGCTCGGCCGAGAAATTCAGAACAAAGCATTCCAAACGATGGCTGAGCCATCATTTTCAACATTTCAACCCGAAAACGATCACTATTCCCATCCTTTACTTACAAATAGAAGAAAAAACTTACTTCCAAGTCCGGGTACAATGGGAGATCCTCAAGCAGCATCTGCGCAGTAGGGTGATCCTCTTCTACCAAGATGTGCATTATCTGATCTTCCATCCAGACGTGCGCGGCCGGCAATCTATGTATTATCTGAAAACAAAAACACTTTTTGAACAACAGTCTATTAGCTCACAGAGGGTGCCCGATCCGACTTTGTCCGCAACTACGACTTCATCATTTCCGGCTAACTGATCTATTTTTTGCACTTTTTTGATATGCATATGGTGTGATTCCTTACGTTCTTATGTTTCCCTACTGCCATTCGCTAAAATATCCTTCCAGACGCATTCTGCGGGCAAAGTCGTAATTGCAGAAAAGTCGGAGCTGACAGACTCTATAGTCTGTCCGAAACGACGAGTCCGCCCACGCACGCGGGATCCAGGGGCGGCCACGTTTGCCAGCACTCCACATCATCATCTCTAATCTGCGTATTACGTTTCATCGTTATCTTCATGGTATTGACCAATGATTTGGCTGTGACGTGGATGAGGTGGCAGCCAACAGCATCCGTCCCAGCCGCGCCGCCTCTCAATCCCCGCGTGCGTGGGCGGACTCGTCGTTTCGGATAGACGATATCCGTGGAACGTCATTTTTTTCAAGAATCACGAGTAGAGCAGGGCATGGTATATTTGAAAAATGGTGAAGACGAGCAAAATCGCGATGGGACGTTTACATTGCACCTGGGGTTTTATAAAGTCACACGAAATGGTTCGAATTTCGTAAATGGAGATTGGACGTCAATTCCGGCACCACTGTTTTTCGAACCCACGCTTGTTGCTCATGAAAACGCGTGAACGCGACTCGTCGTTTCGGACAGACTATACCACAGTTATCGTTTTGTCCGAATTCTTGCAGAATAGGTGAGCTACAAAGTAAAGCAGAGATCGCACTTCTCACACTTAACAGCTTCTCGTCTCATCAAACATTCCGTAAGAAAGATGCTTATTAATTATACTAGTGGCCCTTGTGTGGAATTTTTGTGAGCCTCAACTCTGTGTACAACATTTTACTGACCCTGCTCAGATATTGTTTCAGAGGAATGGTTCTTGCCCAGCTATAAAAATTTGTTATTCAGATATGTGATCGCTAATATATTACGGTGGTGAATTGGGATTGCCCCCTGCATCCCCTGTGGCAATGAACGTGCTCTTTACTGCTGCTATTTGATAAGACCTGAAGCACGGGGTTTTCAGTCAAATTTACAAGAATACCTGCCAAAAATTTGAAATTTCGTTTACATTTTCTACTTCGTTTAAGGAAAGGAAAACTACAGCGTAACAGTTCCACATGTCAAATAAACCTCGGACGTAGGTAACTGAAGCAAAGTTGCTTGTGCAAACCTTCCATCGATTACCCTCTTCTTCATATTTGGAATCAAGAATGGTCTCTGTGGCCGTCTCGTGGCCCACTCTTGGCAAAATCAAGTTTCTATATTTTTCTCGTCAGTAAGTCTCGTTTGGCAAATGAAAACTCCAAAAACTGCGACGGAGCCAAAAATTAGGTGAGCCGCCATTTCTGGTAGCGGTGTAGCGACATCATGAAATAGTGCAGCCAAGTCAATCAGATCTATTTTAGCAACAATCGAATCTATTTTAAAAACACCCCAGAATTAAACCCACATGGTAAGTGAGTAAGACTGTAATAAACAACTTTTCCTAAAACGACACGCCCAAGAATAGAGAAAAATAGACCTCATACTTATGAGTTGCAGCCTAATCCTGAGGGTGAGAGAAGTGGGGGGAAGGGGTTCGTGAGTGTTGTTTATTGTTGGAGGAGATAAACTGGATGGTTGCTGATTGTAAGATACATTGTGAAAGTGCGCAAGTTACTGTCTACGCTTCTGCTCAAGCAGAAGAAAGGGAGCTGATTCACGAGTTTAGGTGAAATACATGAGTGGGTTCGCAAGTTACTGTCTAGGCTTCTGCCTAAGCATAGGAAGGGGAGATGATGATCCACTGGGTTGGTGAGATCCACGAGGTGGGTGCGCAAGTTACTGTCTAGGCTTTTGTGTGGGATTATGAAAGGGAGGTGATCCACGGGTTGGTGAGATCCACGGGGTGGGTGCGCAAGGTACTATCTAGGCTTCTGCCTAAGCAGAGGAAAGGAATGTGATCCACGGGTTGGTGAGATCCACGAGGTGGGTGCGCAAGTTATTGTCTAGGTTTTTACCTAAGCTTAGGAAAAGGAGGTGATCCACGGGTTGGTGAGATCCACGTGATGGGCGCGCAAGTTATTCTCTAGGCTTTTTTCTAAGCACAGGAAGGGGAGGTGATTCACAGGGTGGGTGCATAAGTTGCTATCTAGACTTTTCCCTAAGCAAAGTAAAGCGAAGTGATCCACGGGTTGGTGAGATCCACGGGATAAGCGCTCAAGTTACTGTCTAGCCTTTTGCCTAAGATTATGAAAGGGAGGTGATCCACGGGTTTGTGAGATCCATGGGGTGGGAGCTCAAGTTACTGTCTAGGCTTTTTTCTGAGCACAGGAAAGGGAGGTGATCCACGGGGTGGATGTGCAAGTTGCTGTCTAGGTGAGATCCACGGGGTGAGCGCTCAAGTTACTGTCTAGGCTTTTGCCTAAGCTTAGGAAGGGGAGGTGATACACAGAGTGGGTGAGATACTTAGAATGGTGCGCAAGTTATATTCTTGGCTTCTGCCTAAACTGAAGGAATGGTGATCGATGGAATGGGAGAGACACATGGATTAAATGCACGCATTCTTGTCCTGACTGAATTTTCCTTTCCGTTTTTATGTAGTTTCTTTGGTCCTTCTTCGTTTCATACCTTTGCCTAAGCTTAGGGAAGGAACAGCATAAGCGAGGTGTGTGACATACATAGAGCGAGTATATTAATTTTCCTCTAACATTTTGCCTGAACTCAGGAAAGGGATGGATTGTAGGCTGTGACCCGCTGTGAAAATTTTATAACCCACAACACTGCTTATAACATTATAACATGCAGAACCCTATAAAGGCATTGCTTCAGAAGAATGACTTTTTCATAGTTATAAAAAACTGTAGGTCGAATATTCGCTCGCTCTTAAAGGCAGGAGGAGCTGAAATCCTCGACTCCGAGCTGAGCTGTGGGTGATGAAGTACAGACTCAGCACATCATAAATGTGAAACGAACACAGACAATTATGGATTACCTGCAGACAAAATGAAACATTCGTCGCGAACACGCCTGGTCGCGAACACGCTTTTGGCGCAAAGGGAAAACGAAATGCATTCAATTCACAGGGTTTCATGGCGGGACTCGGCCGAAACCACGCGCCGCAATGGCTTTCGCGCCGGGAAAAACTCGTCCGCGCACGAACACGGCCAGGCGTGTTCGCGACGAATGTTCCATTTTCTCTGCAGGTAAGCCATCATTGTCTGTGTTCGTTTCACATTTATGATGTGCCGAGTCTGTACTTCACCACCCGCAGCTCAGCTTAGAGTCGAGAATTTCAGCTCCTGCTGCCTTTAAAGCTGCATCTAACTATCACATCACCGCAAAAAAAAAACAAACCAAATCGATATAAGCACTTTCCAAGAGTTATGAAGGTGATGTTTGTAAGACAGTTGAGACAGCCGTACACCATTTTTCCCCTAATGATTTATCCAGGAAAAAAAGGAGAGATTGTACAAGATGACGAATGGGGAAAGAAGAGTTTTGCCCTGCTATTAGTTTCCTTTCCTTACAAAAGGGAGGGTATCCACGGTTTGGAGAGATACATGGGACAAGTGTGTAACGTTTCTTTGCGCATGTATCTATGTTCAGGGATAGGAGGGGATCAAAGCAAATACACATGAGGCAGGTGTGCAATCTTCTCCTGCGTCAGCTTAGAGAAGCAAGGAAATCAATGGAATGGGTGATAAACATGGAGTAGGTGTAGAAGTTGTTCTGTGAGCTTTTACCTGAGGAAGGGAATCCTCGGTGTGATCAGATGCGTGAGTGGGTTTGGAATCTCTGAGCTCTCTGAGCTTTCGCCAAAGCTTACGGGTCCTAGGAAATCCACGGAGTGTGCAAAAAACATGTGGCTGGTGTACAAGTTTGCCTCTGAGACATGGTGCGGGAGTTCAACCTTATCTCTGAGCTTATGTCTGAGCGGGGATCCTTGGAGTGGTGACACCCACGAAGCGACGTGGACCTTTATCTGTGAATTGCGCAAGCTGTGGCACTACATAAACGGGAACATCTCAAAAATGGTCAGAATCAGCGGGCTCCTTCTCACCCAAGGAGAAACTGAGAGGAGTTACGAGGTATTGGTCAGAGAGGGAGGAGCCAGGAGGGTGAAGTAGTAGGTTATCAGAGTGTATGAAGACAGCTGAACTTTATAAAGCCACCCACTATCCCGCCAGCCAGATCTTCCTATATTCAAATTCGAGAACGGAAAAAATTAGAAAATTCCACAAAAAACAAGTCCGTCAATTGTTAAACAGACTGCACAGCAGCGATGTTGTTGGATGAGAACGTCCTCACCGGTCGATAATAAATCACCAGAAAAAATCGATAAATGCACCGGACTGAACCATGACCAACCTTACCAAACTTGCCAGATCGGACGGGATGGCGTGCCGTCAACGTGACATGGTCGCAACCAATGAAACCAGCTTTCGATCTCCCCAAATTCGAAAGTCCATTGAAATCGGAGTGGTGAAACTCCGGTGCCCATTTTAACACCCGTGGCAATGTCCTCCAAAGTAGCCGGTTCAAAAGATTTCATCCGAGATATCAACTCCCGACCCCGCGTTTCGTCGCAACCCGTTCGTGACGTGAAAAGTCCAACCCAGATTCGACATGCCATCCCTTGTTCCCATCTATCTGCGAGGTTCCCATCAAAATCCATGATATCAACCCTCGACCCCGTGAAAACCCCCGCCCGGCGCGAGTATTCCCACCCGCTCGCTGACGTCCACCAAATCTGAGGTGTCCAATGGAATCGCGACTACGAATGAAGGTAGAACAGCTGATGAGCGCTCATGCGCTCTATGCATAGTGTACAGTAATGGTTTGTGCAATCCGCTCAAGACCACTGTGTGCAAAAAATTAAAATCCTTTAGCACAAAAACGGTGAAACGATTCTTTTATATAGGATAGGATAACATCAAACATTTCGTGAGAGAGGTGCGTATTGATTACATAACTCTGATAATCTCTCGTAACTAGTTGAAGGAAAAATATTCCTCGATCTATAGTCTGTTCCACGGGGAAGATAGTTGGGAAAGCACATCAGAGAAGAAGAGCGCGGGAAAATACGCAGAGGTTGGAGAGGGTGCAGAGAAAAACAGACACTGTGCACGAATACTCAACCATCGTCGCGGGCGAACCAGACTATACCTATATTCCGGGCGTTTGAAGTGTATACTATCAGTGGACTTGATGTTACTTACAGGCCATTCACCGAGGAGTCGGTATGCCACTCATCGGACACATGCGTTCCACGTACTCCCACATCACTTCCGGGACCTGTTCTAACATTAAAGGCAGCACTCACGGAAATTTTCACTTTTGAAATGAGTCGCTTACCATGTAGCCGGCCGCTGGACAATCGCAACAGTAAGTTGAACACCTTGGATGGCCGCCTACCTGCCAAGATACTGCCGTGGACACACCTGCCGCTCTGAACATAACTGTTCCGTCGCGCCAACTAACGCCGTTGACAGGGTGTGCGCATGTGGTTCAGCGGGGGTTTGTTTATGGAATTCGTACCATTTGCAGGGTTCCGTGGCGGTACCCGTCACGGAACCGCACTGTGGACACCCATGAAATACCGCCATCATTTTCTTTGTTTTTCGTGTGTTTCACGCTACTTCATTTTTGTCAATGAGTTCATCGTCCCTAAAAACCCGATATACCGCAAAATCTCCAACTCAAAAATTTCCGTGAGTGCTGCCTTTAAGCAGTTAAAAATGAATGCGACTAACAAGCTTGGACGTGCGCGACTTGCCAAAGGCCCCTCTGATCTCTTTACGTAAAAATGCACCAATACCGACTCATTTCTGAACCGCCTGTAATCACTTCAAAGAATTACCACGTATGTACAGTGGACGTCAATGGCGTTGACCCATCTGCGGCCTCGAGAAGGACCTCGCGCAACCGCGCCGCACGCACCGTAACCTATGTATTCTGCTGCTTTTATGCAATTTCTAGCAACTTTTCTACCCGATTTTAAGTATTTTCGAGCAAATCAGGAAGAAAAGATCCTAGAAATACAGTGCCGTAGATCCGCCTCGTCCTCAAAGCGCGTCTACGGACGTTCGTCACCCGCCGCGCCGCCGCGCGCGGCACTACCTTTTTCTTCCCTAGCGCAGACGCCGGGAGGCTGGGTTTGGAGCGTTATACCTGGAGTGGGAGGCGCCGTCGAGCTCTGACCAATCGCAGAGCTGGGCCGCACCGCCCTCTCCAGGTATAACACCCCACACGCCGGGAGGGTTCGTCGCGCACTCCGTCCTTTTTTCCGCGTTCGCGAAAGGACGGGTGATGAACGTCACGTAATCCTCAAAGCGTACCGCCTGAGATCACACGTGGCGTCCTGCTAGCGATCGATACTCAGCCGATTGGCTGCGGCCCGGCGACGACACCGATCCCGGCGCGCGCTGTGTCCTTCTCGAGTCCGCGAATGGGCCACCACCATTGCCGTCCACCGTCCACTGTATGCTCATCACGAAGATATCTAGAAAATCCTACGTTGAACGAATACTTTTGGTCACAAACCTATGCATGGGCAAAGTTTTTTAACCATGGGCGAGTGTCGCCGCGGCAGAAATCTGCAAGGCCCTTCATTTATCACCTAGGGTAGACATTTAATTGTGAGACATTGCAGACTGGGACTAAACAGGGACTACACTTATTTTTCAAGTTTCAAAGTGAAATGTTCCGTTTTCGGTTACACCGAGTTTATTGGTACGAAAAATTTCCGTGAGTGCTGCCTTTAAGCAGTTAAAAATGAATGCGACTAACAAGCTTGGACGTGCGCGACTTGCCAAAGGCCCCTCTGATCTCTTTACGTAAAAATGCACCAATACCGACTCATTTCTGAACCGCCTGTAATCACTTCAAAGAATTACCACGTATGTACAGTGGACGTCAATGGCGTTGACCCATCTGCGGCCTCGAGAAGGACCTCGCGCAACCGCGCCGCACGCACCGTAACCTATGTATTCTGCTGCTTTTATGCAATTTCTAGCAACTTTTCTACCCGATTTTAAGTATTTTCGAGCAAATCAGGAAGAAAAGATCCTAGAAATACAGTGCCGTAGATCCGCCTCGTCCTCAAAGCGCGTCTACGGACGTTCGTCACCCGCCGCGCCGCCGCGCGCGGCACTACCTTTTTCTTCCCTAGCGCAGACGCCGGGAGGCTGGGTTTGGAGCGTTATACCTGGAGTGGGAGGCGCCGTCGAGCTCTGACCAATCGCAGAGCTGGGCCGCACCGCCCTCTCCAGGTATAACACCCCACACGCCGGGAGGGTTCGTCGCGCACTCCGTCCTTTTTTCCGCGTTCGCGAAAGGACGGGTGATGAACGTCACGTAATCCTCAAAGCGTACCGCCTGAGATCACACGTGGCGTCCTGCTAGCGATCGATACTCAGCCGATTGGCTGCGGGAATGCCGGCGACGACACCGATCCCGGCGCGCGCTGTGTCCTTCTCGAGTCCGCGAATGGGCCACCACCATTGCCGTCCACCGTCCACTGTATGCTCATCACGAAGATATCTAGAAAATCCTACGTTGAAGAATACTTTTGGTCACAAACCTATGCATGGGCAAAGTTTTCCGTTAACCATGGGCGAGTGTCGCCGCGGCAGAAATCTGCAAGGCCCTTCATTTATCACCTAGGGTAGACATTTAATTGTGAGACATTGCAGACTGGGACTAAACAGGGACTACACTTATTTTTCAAGTTTCAAAGTGAAATGTTCCGTTTTCGGTTACACCGAGTTTATTGGTAGCGATGTCTTTTGTCGCAAATGTGTGAAGATGCATGAGTCGTTATTTTTAGGGTGCTCGTAAAATTATGACATGCACTTCATTAGTATGAGGGTCATAGGTCCAATTCTGCCGTTGCTTTTTAACATGTAATTTCGTATTTTATATTTCTACAAGAAACTCGAAACGGACGCAGACAAGAGTCAGGACCGCGGCGCGGCTCTCTTGGGCAGAGACGCAGACGCTCTGCATGCTGAGAGTCCATGTCTCTGTTCAGGAGAGCCGCGCCGGGGTCCCGACACTTGTCTACGTCCGTTTGGAGTTCACTGTAAGTGTGTTTTATTTTATGCTTCAAACCTCATCTGTCTGCAAGCACTAGTTCTGAAATTGAAAAATTACTGAAAAACTTGCATCTGAAAGTATTCAAGAGTTCAGACTTTACATTATAAATATTTGTGCGCACATAAGATAACATCTTATGTGGGGGGGGGGGACAAATATTCTCGCTGTCTAAATGGGGGAGGGGGTCGTGGAGGTCGCTTTTTTATCATCACCGTGGTTGAGCGTGATTGGGTGGTTTTTTTTTTTGATTACGTAGTTGATTTTGAGTGTCGCCTACGAGTATGTTTATTCGGCCAACTGTTCTAAAACTAGGAGTTCAAATATTTTGGAGGAGAACTCCCATTAACTCTCCATCCTTGTCCCAGCTTAATGTTCGGGTACTTTAAAAACAAGATGAATCAAAGAGTTTTGTTGCGGTATGGAGGGTTGGTACTATTGTACTTCAGCGGCCCCACTATCATTTCAGCGGTACTATTGTACTTCAGCGGCCCCGTTTACATGAGCATTTGCAATTAGTTTTCTATTCCTTCCAGGAAGCTGCTTCGCTCTTCCGAACGTACTTGATCAGTGCTTTACAGCCGCTTGCGATGGTGGCAGGCTCTCGCACATGTATTCCGCTGCTTGGCGGTTTGATGGTGGGAGCTTTACTCGCTACGCTGCTGTTCACTCCAGAAGACACAGTAGAAAAAGGCGATGCAGTGTGTCCTCTAAGGAATGCACCGCAGAAGCAGTATGTGCTCACTTTTGTTTATGACAATTTCAGCTTTTTCCTGGCAGCGTGAAGGCGTTGCCATATAATATTACAAAGCTCCAGTTTCTTTCTCATCTATTCTCTTTGCTTCAGATTTGTCGATGTAAGTGAGCATTGGACGGTACACTTGGATAATATGCCCTCTCCACCGCCTAATCAGGATGCAACACCGAAGGTCGATCTTCAGTTCTTGTTCACATTTTTGCTCTGTAAAAATTTATAGAGGTCAAACACATTTCATTTTTGATTGTAGCTTTTCAGGTTGTTAGGGCGCGGTTCGCTGCTACTGAACTAGGGATCCGAGAGCGGTTAATGGTCGGTGTGTTGGCGGAGTCGTCACTTGCAGTAGCGATGAATGCATCTCTAGGCCGGCACGTGCCTAGAATTCATGTTTTTGCTGATGCTAGTCGAATTGACACTGATTTGGCCCAGCTTACGAATCTTAGTCCATACAAGTAGGTTTTGCATATGTTGCGGCTTCTGTTGAATAATTTCGAAGAAAATACAGGAAGCTCCAAATGTCCGCAGTCATGAGGGCGTGGCCACGGCGCGGCTTCGTGATCAGACACAGGCGCTCTCTATGCTGCCTCTGGCTTCTCTGACTCTGCAGCCAACCAGTGGCAGCATGCAGAGCGCCTGTGTCTCTGCCTAAAGCCGCGTCGTGGCCACGTTCCTCTTGACTGCGGACATTTGGAGCTTCCTGTACCTGTTCACCCTGCAACCTACACTTCTTGCAGTGGTAAAAAGTTGAATAGCTATCCACTATCTTCTACTATTATATATCTCCCAAACTTGTTCTTGTGATCAAAATATTAACGAACAGCAGCAAAGTATGCGAGATAACCATAACTTCAATACTAGTCCACTTCTCTGCGCCAAGACATATTTCTCGAGATTTTCGGTCAGAAAATTTGCTAGGCTTCTGAGCTTTTCTGGAGGGGCTCATCTGAGCAATCTTGAGAATCATATTAATTTTGTACAAAGCATTTTTGTGCTAGTCGGCATAGCTATAGTGTAAGTAGGGAGTCACAGTATCCTCTGAAACATCATAGGGTTATTTTGGAGCGCGAGAATCAGTGCTTGTTCGCAGTGAACTGCCGATCTTTCGCCAATTTTGGCATTTTCTTCGAACTTTCATCGTAAATGCAACCGCATGATATGGTGGTAAGGTACAAAATAGGTGTGTTATTCGCGTCGAGCACATCAAGTGACTCCACGAACTAAAGGTTAGAAAATTCTGGGAAATGCTCTATCTACCTACTTTTAGTAGAGACTATTTCTACATATTTAATTCGGCTCTTTGGCAAGTGCCAATGCTGGCAGCGCTCATCGCTGTACCCACCTAATCCGGAATCGCTGCGGTCTTTCGAACACTACGTTGGGGAAGAGTTTGGAATAGATAGCTGGTTCGGTTGAACACTTTTCCGTCGTCTGCAATTGCTTCATTATTCAGTCACTGCTTCATTCTTGTCTTTATCGCACTGTGGGCATTCTGATTAAGTATCAGACTGAACTTGAGCGTGCTAAACCCTAAATCTGTGCTGAAAATCCTTGAACAAATTAGCAAATGCAAACGAATGGCACCAAGTCAAGATGTCCACAATGTGATAAAGACAAGAGTAGAACATTGACAGAGTAAGAGAACACTGATAGGGGACGGAAAGTTGTTCAACTGTACCAGCAACTTATTCCAAACTCTTCCCCAACACAGTGTTCGAAGAACCACAGCGTTCATGAGTAGATGGGTCCAGCGATAAAAACTGCCAGCCTTGGTATTTGCCAAGGAGCCGAATTAAATATGTAGAAATAGTCTCTACTCCTACTACTTTTGTGGATTATCTTAAAGGCAGTGTGTCTCCTCGTTTTCGTGTCTGAGCTTTTACCAGGTTCCGAATCTCCTCGACACGCTGAATCCAACGGTATACCTAAAATGTTACAGGAAGGTCTTTAAACCCTACTTTTAAACGTTTTTCGGGACGGGATTTGTAACAATTTGTCGAGCCGAGTGAACGCGTGAAGCTGTTGATCTCATCGATCGGACACGTCTAGACGTGTTGGCCAACATTGCAGACGTGGCAGGCAGCCAGCACATTCAGGGCGGTCAAGACGTACGCCGCGACGCGACCGCGCCGCACGCATATGCTTCTTAAGTTCAGGTTGTTTCTCCAAATTCGACGCACTCAATGACATTGGTGGCCACCTTCTTGCAGTTTGTGGGTTCCGACAACATTTATCTGTCCCACTCAAACTTAGAAACGTTGAGCATATCCACGCAGAACTGCTCATACCCTCGAAGGCTGCGGCCGCTACGCGCACATGGTTGGACCAATCACAGACCGGCACCGTACCTCTTGTCACGCAGCCCTTTCACGGACCGCTCCGCCCAAGCGTGAACTGCACTTTTGGACCCTTGAAAACGGGGTTTTCGTCATTTTTATGAGCTTTGACGTACATCTTTGGAATTAGCGTGACGAGGAGGTTTGGAGTGTGTTGGTATTTTCAGCTCACGAAACGAGGTAATACACTGCCTTTAAGGGTGTTCTTTATAATAACTTTCGTATCGTATGCATTTTCTGAAACATTGGTAAACCAAGTCACTCTATGGCTACTATTTTGCGATTTTCAATGCTCTATCTGCTTATAACATATTACGCGCCTAGAAAGGTTGGAGGAGGTGTGATTATCCTTGCTCACCATTTTATCTCTCTCGCTCGTGTTTTCAAAAGCTGTTGAAGAAGCATACGAAATTCTTTGCGCTGACATTTTTTGTGAGGAGTCATCTTTCAGGTAACTACATATTAGGTTGTCGGGAGATGATTGAGATACTTGAGATACTCTGGATTTTTTTTCAGTCTTCGGACTTTCTATTCTATTAGAAAACTCCAGGATATGCCGTAATGACCTTGTACACCAGGGCTGTGCGTTAGAAAAATTTCGAACTTCGTTAATCCGTTACGTTAGACCAAAAATGGCAGTTACGCGTTAATTCGTTAGGATGGGGATCTTTGAATATCTCAATAGGTTTCAGCAGCTATAACAAGTAATCGAGTTCTTTAACTGATTTCAAAGCAAATACGCTGTGGATTCATTAAAAAAGTTGGTGCAATTGCTAACATTATTCATCTCTGGCTGTAGAAGTAGTGAAGAGGCTTGCCCTAGCCGAGGAGGAAATACCCTCCGATAAGGAAACTGCATAAAAGTCTTGGAAGGACCGCCTCAGACTCAATAGATCTAGGTCCGCAAACAATAATAACCACAACCAGAACCTTTCATGTTCAGTGTTGTCTTCGTCTGGGATAGGCAGTAGAAACAGTCGATGCGAAGTTGCTAGTCTTTCGAATTTTAACGACATAAGAGGAGCAAGATGTTTTAGAAGGGAGTGCAAAATATGTGACATTATTAACTTCAGTAATTATGTTAAGAGCTCCACTACCAGCTATTCATTTAGAACTAATAAGCCAGTAAACTGCAACTATAATTCAAAAAATGTGATTTATATGATAACATGCTTAACATGTCATATGCAGAACGTAGGAGCAAAACTATCCGTTCTCCGTTTTACGCTTTCCGTCTTCCGCCCATTTTTGGCCTTCCGTTTCCCGTTTTACGGGAGTTAAAATTTCACTGCCGCGATGCCTTGTCTCCATCCTTGCTTAAATGAAGGGGGTCTGCCGGACTCACATCTAAAGTGAAGGGGGTCGGAAGCTTGACTCCGATTATTGCATCATTCCTCATTAATATGTGTCAACTATTTCCGCTGATTCCCACATTTTGCAGACCAAGCGGACAAAAATCACATGTTTTCGTGCTGGGTCTAATATTCAATTTGGTGGGTTCATTATTTATTTGATTGTCTCTTGTTTGCACATCCTATACTGCTTTTTTTGTTCTTGCAACGCATAATGTATCTCGTTCCTAGTCATAAGTTCATTTAAGCCAGTTCATTTAAATGGATGTTTCTGATCACGGTGAGTTCATGCTATTGTGAGAGCTGTGTTGTGTTCCATTGATTTCCCTACTCATGGGTTCTTGGTTTACGGGTTCCTTTTTCCATTGACTCTTTAATTAGATAATTTGCCTCCAATTCAGACTTTTCACGAGAACTTCGATTGGTTCTTGATTGTGCGTGACTCAACGTATATAAATCCATTTGAATTGAATCGCTTTATAAATAGTGTAAGTTATTGGGTTAATTTCTTCCCCGATGTTTGGTTCTGTTTCCGCGAATTTTGTGTTGCTAGTAAAAAGTTTTGCGCAATTTACGGACGTTTTAGGTAAACTGGAATCAGCCAGTGATCATTGGTCAACCGACGGAAGATGGCAGCGGCCGTTGCTTGCTGGATGCGGGTGTGGTCCTTAGCAATCCAGCCATGCAGAAACTCATTCAGTTAGTTCTGTTAGAATCGTCCTTTCTGGCTTTTTCTCAAGTTATTTCTTTATTCTTCATGAAAATGAAGAAGTATGCAAGAAAAGTTTCTCATTGTTAGATCATCTTTGTCTAGACAGCGACATGCTTGTAACCTACTTGCAAGTGGCGCTGATGCCGATCAGCTGGCCTTTGAAAAGTGTCTGCAACTAGCAACCAATCTATCCTGTTTCAGCGAATATCAGGTGTGGTCCTTCAAACTACCATGCTCGCTTCTCCTTTAACTTAATGTGTTTCAGGGCCAGGTGTATAATGTCTGGCATGTTGATGGTACTCAAACAGCACACGATGCGATCGATAAATGGCGTGCACATGAGACATTCAATAGATCGATAGCTGTGACAAAGCTCCTCTCTGAAGCTGATGCATCTGCTTTACATGACCACTTCATTAGTGTTGAGGTTGCAAGGTGAGATTGTTTTTATTGCTGAGTTGTTCGAGCAAAGATTAAGACCATTGTTCAGGGTTGATGCTGAGATTGCTTCTATGGAGGTAGAATTAGCTGAACTGCAGAAAGACACCGATGAGGGTCCAACTTGGCCTGCTGCGGTACCTGCTTACAGCAAACCGCCCAATCGCTACCAGGTTAAATTAGGCCTACTTTGACTCGCTAATTTTTATGTCAGGTACTGGCGTATCAAGGGTTATTTCACTGTAACAGGAGGCTAGTAATGTAATGGTTACCGACTATGAAACTATACATAGCAGTGGCCGGCGCAGAAGGTGAACGGGATGAGAGGGGGGGGGACGTTGTAGAAAAATTGGGGGCCCGTCATTTTGGATGCCCTAACGACCGGAATTTCGAAAATAAAGTTGATACAATTATCAGTTACAATATTAAAGACAATGTGTTACCTCGTTTCGTGGGCTATGGATATCAGCATACTCTAGACATTCTCGTCGCTCTAATTCCAACTATGTACTCTGATAACTGTGCAGCACGAACGCAGCCCGAACAGCGTAATGGTTCGAGTAGTAACCCTAGCAGCAACGGTTGCCAATTGCTGTCATCCTCCCTTTGATTGCTGCCCAAGCTGTCGTCCCTTTAGCAGCAATTGCTGAGGGACGGCAGCAATCAAGGGGAGGATGGCAACAACTGGCAAGCTTTGCTGCTAGGGTTTCTACTAGAACCATTACGCCGTTTGGTCTGCATTCGTCCTGCGCAGTTATCAGAGTAAGTTGTAACCCATAAAAGTGACACAGACCCGTTTTCGGAAGGTGTGAATGTGCAGCTCACGAACCGCTTGGGCGGAGCGGTCCGTGACTGTGCTGGCTGCCCGCCACGTCTGCAGCGTTGGCAACACGTCTTCACATGTCCGATCGATTAGATCAATGGCTTCACGCATCCGCTCTGCTCGACAAGCTGTTCCAAACTCTTTTCCGAATAACGATTAAAAACGGGTTTAGAAGCCGTTTTGTAACATTTTATGTATACCCCTGGATTCAGCGAATCGAGGAGATTCAGGATCCGCCAAAACCTCAAACACGAAAACGAGGTGACGCACTGCCTGTAAATGATTGAACGTAAATTCCAAAGGAGTAATAATACTTGATTAGATGCTTAGATGGTCCATCCTCATTTGTTGTGCGGAACCAAGCTTCCATTCGATCTTCCTGTTGCCATCGTCATCCAAGAGCACCATACCTGACGCTGATGAGAATTTTGACCCTCTCCATCCTCCATGTTCCTTCGAGTTCTATCCGTTCTTCCTCACAAAAGACTTTCTTCATGATTTTGGTCTTCGTCCTATTCATTCGCATCACAATCCTTTTCCCAACTTCGTTTAGCTCGTTGAGCGTTGCCTATGCTTCAGCGGTACTTCTCGAGAAGAGGACGATGTCGCCTGCAAAACAAAGGCTTGAGAGTAATCTTCCATCAATTCAGATGGCCCTTTTCTCCCGATCCAGTGATTTCGTTGCCCACCGCAAAGCGGCATCAAACAGCTTACAGGGTGTTTTTCCGGGAGTAAAATCGGTGCAATTGCGGACCCAGTACAAAGGCTGCGTGCGAATTGCTGGAACCTCCGCTTTCACGTGGTCTTTCGACTGAGAATTTGACCTATTGGAATGGATCAGATCGCGCGCGATGTTTACTCCCGGAAAAACACACTGTAGGCGACATACAGTCCCTTCCCTGAAAGGTACACTGCCATTCCCGCCCAGATTGAAAAGCGGCGCGTGTGCGTTCAATCGGAGCGCGAAGGGATCGATCAGGACGCGAGGAGAGGCTGATCGGCGGTTACATCAACAGCCGATCGGCCTCACTCCGTGCCCCGAATGGACGCACACGCGCCGCTTTGTTCAATCGGGGCGGGGATGGCAGTGTACGTTTCAGGGAACAGACTAGTGTCACTTCGTTGCACTCTTCTCGGTACTGGGATGAGGGCGCTGGAAGAGCTGCAGTGTTTTAGAACATTGACTATAGCTGCGGGCTAATGTCCTTACATATGACGCGTCCACTCCTTGGTCGACTAATGCTGACGAAATGGAGTTTATCTCAACGCTATTGAAAGCTTTTGACGGAAACTTCTCACCACGGATAACCGGTGCTCCGTCGCTCAGCTGTCCAGCATCTTTCTTCCTACTTTAGGTCTTCCGTAGAGCAATCAGGTGGCATTCTATGCGTCCTGCACCTTCGAGAGGAGCGTGGAGGTCGGCGTTCGTCGAGACAGTTCCGGTTTTATAATTGCAGAACATGAAAGCACGCCGCACACTCCGCACGGTCTCCATAGCGTGTAGTGCTCTTGTCGCCTTGGTCCAAAATCAAATAGGTCGTGCGCAACCTAAGATTTGATCTCTTGCCGTACTGTTCGGCGTCTGAGACGACGGCAAAGGGCGAAGTGCGGGATATTGAGGCAGAATGAGTGCTGGACAGGCAAGTAGGAGTTTCTCCCGTATTGAACAACCCTGCCACGGCGAGCTCGGCACCACAGGTAATAACCGACTTAAGTGGATAAGGGATGTTGTGTCCTCGATCCACGAGCTTCGAATAGTTCATTATAGCAATAGCACAAGCACGGTCGAGCAATATCTAGAGAATAGAGAAAGCTAAACCGCGCTCAGTGGGGTCCTACAACGCAGCTCTGTACATTACGCGGGGAACGCATGGCATGCTCACTCATCATAGAGAATACACACCTACAACGGAGAAAATGCCTCTCACATAGTGTAGAGGCTCTACAGCTCTAACACCTTCCCCTTAAGATGAATAGTAGTGGTAAAACGAGAATGCAACAAAATGGCACTACATTCGTCTTACGTACACGATAAGCTAGTCTCTATAGGACTTTCGCGTTGGGTTGACGTCCAATCGAATCGGTAGTCTGCGATTACGTTGTGATCATCGTAGAGGCGTTGGCGTCGGGAGCGTAGTCGCGTCAGCATCAGCGGTGGCTGCAGACATGTCGGCTGCATCCTCGTCCGGCTCGGAGCTGTCGGGTCTTCTCAACGTTGTGGCTTGTGCATGCGTGTAAGTGGAGGCTGGCGCCTTGTTTGGTGAAGTCTGGACTGGAAGAATTGGCAGATCGAATAGATCCATCAGTGTCTTCTCTGTGTTCTCTGAAGCATTCGGGCGCATCTGGTTAGAGTGCCGTCCATGAACGCGTCTTTCCGTGAGAACATCATAGGCCGCGTGACCATGGCGAGCTAAAACACGGCCAGGTGTCCACCTCGTCTCTCCTCGACCGAAATTTCGAACCCAGACCCTGTCATCAGGTCCGAGCTTCTTCGGACGGGCATTGTTATGGAGGTTGAATTGGCGCTCCGTTTTGCGATTTCGCTCCTTCACGGCACTTTTTGGCATCGTCAGCATTGTGAGCGGTGTGCGCAGCTGACGTCCAAGGAAGTTTCCGGCTGGCGAACGTCCGCCTGGTGACGCTGAGCAAGGCGTTCTGCAGTACGTCTGCAAAAACTTATGGAGTGCCTCTGAAGTTGTGCCAGAATCATTGAGCTTCTCCAGAGCTCTCTTGAAGGTGTCTACGAATCGTTCTGCGTGTCCGTTTGACTGAGGATGGAACGGTGGTGATCGGACGTGAGTTATGCCACGACGAGAAACATTTTCCCATTCAGCGGGCCAGCATAGTCTATGTGGACTCGAGACCACGGTTGTTTCTCCGTCGGCCAGGAGAAAAGCTCAGTTTTCAGAGAAGCTCTCGCGACTTCCTGGCAGTTTCGGCATCCTCGGACATATTCTTCTATGTCCTCTGTGATGTTCGTCCAGTATGCATAGATCCGGCATCTTCATCCGCGTTGTTCCGGAATGTCCATCATGTAAGAGTTGCAGCGCACGATAGCGGAGTTTTGACGGGGTGACTATTCGGGGCCGAAGAAGAGGCAGTCGTCTTGAATTGCTAGCGACTGCCGGAGCGCGAAGTATCGTAGATATCAGCCGAAGGTTTGTGTGGCCGCTTATCCTTCTGAACGTAACAGATGACGTTCTTAAGCGTGTCGTCTTTGACGCTTTCTTCGGCGATCATTTTCCTGTCAACGCTCAGTGTGCTCGTGATTGTACGATAATCGGCTTCTGCTTCTTGGACAGCCTGTGCTATCACGACATCTTCGCACGGAGGGTGTCGTTTCTCTGCGTTTAGCTGCGACAGACCATCTGCTTGTCCAAAGTTAGTAGTCTTACGGTACTCAGATCCGTGAGAGAGTGAAGTGTCGTCCGAGAAGGTAGCGGTGGAATTTCCGCATGACATAGACTAGAGCTAGCCCTTCCTTCTCAATTTGCCTTTTTCTCTGCATCCGTGAGGTTTCGACTGGCATAGCAGATGGCTTTCTCTGTACCGTCTACAAAACGATGCATTATCACTACTCCAATACCGTAATCGGAAGCGCCGGCCGCGACTACGAGTTCCAATTTCGAATCGAAATGCGTGAGCAGAAGCGGAGAATCCAGCACTTTCTTGGCTTTCTCGAACGCATCTTGGCAGTCGGGGGACCATTTGAATTGTGTATTCTTCTTCAATAATGCGTCCAGTGGGGCTCTAAGTTGACGCATGTCCTCAATGAACACACCATAGTAGTTGACCATGCTTAGGAACGAGCGAAGCTGAACTACTTCCTTAGTTGGTGGCATCTCTGTTATGGCTCTGATCTTCTCCGGATCCTGGCGGCGTCCATTCTTGTCGATGATGTCTCCTAGGTACCATATTTCAAACATCAAGAAATTGCATTTTTCAATGCAGACACGGAAGCCCTGGGTGTGGATCCGCTCAAATAAGGCTTCCAGATTCCGGCAATGCTCTTCCATTGTGCGTCCTGTGACGATGGTATCGTCAAGATATGCGGCAACGCCATTCAGTCCAACAATCATTGGGTCGATTATCTGCTGGAGGATGCCGGGAGCAGATTTTACTCCAAAGGTCAGGCAGTTGTAACGGAATAAACCGCGATGTGTGTTGATCGTCAGCAGTTCCTTGGATTCGCCATCGACTTCAATCTGCAGATAGGCATCTACTAAGTCGATTTGGGAGGAAAGATCTCCGCCGTTCAATTTATTGAACACGTCCTCAGCTGGTGGCTGGTGCAACATCAGCTCGTCATTCAGCTCCTGTGGAGAAGTCCGCGCATATTCGGATCGTCCCATTGCTCTTCCTCACAACGAAAATCGGAGCTGCCCAGTTGGAGTGACTGGGCCGAGTACACCTTCGCTGACTAAGCGGTCGATCTCGGCGTTTACATCGGCCTGAGAAGCAAGTGGTAGCGCTCGCTTCTGACGATAGATAGGCCGTGCTCCAGGTTTCAAGAACAGTCTCGCTTTTGTTTTGGTGCACCGCCCGAGTCCTGGGCTGAAAACGTCTGCAAACCGTGTCTTTAGGCGGTTTGCAGACGTTTTCAGCCCAGGACTCGGGCGCTGACAATGTCACTGACAATGTCATCGCGAGGGTTTTGAATTGCTGCACTCATGAGTTTACAGTTGCACTGTTCTCTCAGTTCTTTGTAGTCGTACATCTGAATGCACCACCCCAAACCAAGGAGATCAGTCGATTCTGTGACGTAGCAGCATCCTGTTCCTTCTGTAGGTCGACCCGTTTGGTCGAAAATAGTGAATGCTGCGTTAAATGATCCAAGGATGTTCATGGCGGATCCATCTGTAGTTCTGATGGTGATGGTGCTGCGATCCAATTTAGGTGAATTCATGTCTCCCCACGTTCAACGAGATATCATTGTGATACCTGCACCAGGGTCGAGTTGAAGTCGTGTGGGATGACCATTTATACGCGCTTTCAGATATGTGCGTGCCCCATGAGCGCTCGCGGCAATGTTCCTGCATCTGTGTTTCCGTTTTATCCTCTTGGTCCCCTGCTTCTTGGCCGGAGATGTACTTCTTTCCTTGCGCGAGGGTGAATGCAGCGAGTAGTCCCTTGGTTGACGACGATAGCGGAAACCCTTGTTCAGCGAGTACGGATGCTTATAAGTTTCTTTTGCCGGTTTCCTTTCATAGGCTGCATTGACCTCTTTGCTCTGTATTGCTCGGTTATCCGTTCGTAGCGTTACGAACGTCTCGCACTCGTTGATGAACTCATCGAGCAGCGGAGCTGGGTCAGATTCCTTCAGTCGGTTCAATTGATTCAGAAGTTGTAGGCGCGTTTCGGAATGAGACGGGTTGGTGGGACTCGAGAGGAAAACGAGACACTTCAAGGAGTCGCTGTCGACGTCCTTCATGGAAGCGTCTTCGAACTTCCTATTGATCATGTTCCCGTACTCACGGTAGGGAACGTACGCGCCGTTCAGTGGCGGACATTTGGACTGTAGGAACTCATATCCGCGGCGTATGAGTGTCCTTTTCGATCTAAAGAGTCTTCGCAGATTATCGATCGTGGTAGCCAGATCGATTTCCTAGGGCTTCAGAGGCAAGACGTGCTGAGAATACGTCTTGTACGTTGTCTTATCCAGCTTCTCGACGATCAGGTTCCCCTTCCGATCATCGGAGAGCGCTTTCCCTCGATCGTTTATGACGGGACAGTAACGCGCATACCACTCGTCAAAAGTCTCGTCTTCATCCCCTTTGTAGTTGAACGTGCGGAGATCACGCACGAGGTCTCCGTAAGGATCGACCCTGGGTGCGGGTGGCGTGACGCCGGCAGCGCTGGTCGAGGCCTTCTCTTTCTCGACCAGCATGGGAACTAGGTCCGCAATCCTCTGGTTTTGCTGATGGAGAAGCTGCAAGTGCTGCATTTGCACTTGGAGTACTTCCTCGAGCCATCTTGAAGCTTGTTCAGACTCCATATCACTTGCTGGCCTGATAATGCGTTCGCTTACTGTATTACCTCAAATGCGGCCCGAATGATATTGAATGCAAACACACACTCCTAAGAAAGGACTTTGTGAGCAGGTTGAATAGTTAAGAGATATCAGAGTACCGGTCCTTCTTGATCATTCAGTTCCTCCGTTGGCGCATTCGAAAATTCTAGTGTGCCGAGATATATCTCAGGTTATCGAGTCATGTTGAATATTGACAGACATCCTCTCTGGATTACTGTACTAATGTCTTAAGTGCTAGAAAATCCACACCCAGTCTAACTCTCGAGCGAATATCGTCCCGAATCACTCGAGCAGTGTATTGCAGATATGCGTACTGTACATACAGTGAACGTCAATGGCGGTGGCCCATCCGCGGCCTCGAGAAGGATGCCGCGCAACAGCACAGGAATAGCACTTCGATGTCGTCTGCCACCGGAATGCTATTCGTAGGCGCTTTTTTCCCGATTTCGTCGAAATTTCTTAAAACGGGTAGAATAGCATAACAGCAACAGAAGACATTGGCTATGGCGCACGCGGCGCGGTTGCACGGCGTCCTCGTAACCGCGGATGGGCCACCGCCATTCACGTCCACTGTACGCATTGTACATGTATTATCGTGCGTGTGCTACGCATACAGCCGGCTTGTGACTATTGGTTAGCACAGTTTCATTCCTGATAGCCGCCATCCTTGTTATAGGTGCCCACTTGGGAGTTTTTCACACTGAAGGATATTTTCCGTAGCGAACCCAATCAGAACGTACGACCACTAGAGGGGAAGGATCGCGATGATGTCATGGAGGTATTCAGAATTTCTCTTGTTCCAAATTTTCTTGCACTTGTGGGACCAGTTTATTCATGATAAATTGTTATGAAATCTGGCTTTCCATACCTTATTAGTAGTTTTCTGAAATGCATCTGTATGGAGAAAGAAAAAAAAAGCAATGCATACTTCGACTTGCTCATTTTGTGCATTCCATCCGAGTGTGCTTGGGACGTCATGCTTATTTTTTTTCATTTTCCTACCCAGTTAGTAGGGGGCCGTGGTACCATATCATTTAATTCATTCTAAACATACTTGTGTAGAATAAAACTCTTCTTCTGGAAGGAATCGGGCTGGGAATGATCACCGTGAGCACTATCAGAAACAAATCTTTTACAACACTTCCTAGTTTCTACTCCTGGATCGAAGAATAATCAATCAATAAGAGTCAAGATATCGGTACAAGAAAATGAATAAGAATCCATTCCTCCTCTTAGACAGGCTGAGAGCAGAAAAATGAATTAAAAGCTCTTCCTGGAACTCGCTAGCAAGAAGCGGCTTTCTTAATTTGGGCTTACCTGATAGTCGTCAGAGAAGACGTCATCATCGTCGTCGCGTGCTGCAATAGTAAGAGAAATACACATGAGCACACGTGGATAAAGAATCAGTTATCCAGGTCATAGCCACTGCCAGGCAATACGCTGAGTCTGAAGAGCCTGATCTGGAATTCCTGCAGGTCCGAAATGGGTACAGGTGGGATAACACTAATCAAAATATTCGAAATGAAAATCGCTTGTTAGCTTTCCAGACTTTTTGATCCCCAGCGTGGAATGGACTACATGGTCGACCTCGTTTACAAGAACGGTGCTACTCAGGCAACGATAGAACGTCGGGTGCATCTATGTAGGATGGTAGCAGGAACCCAGCTAATGAATCAGGTAAACCATTGTGACGTTAGAGTCCAGTGCAGACTGCGAAGTTTGCCAAAAACTGCGAAGTTCGCAGTCTTTGGCAACGATTTTGGCTATGCTAACAAGGGAAGTGCAAGAGGCTAACCCCGGGGATCGAAACGAAACATCCATTTTTGGTAACATTGTTTAAGGCGATGTTAGTGTATGTACATCATTTTTGCCCAATGTTAGTGATGCGCGCAGGAGAGCGCGCCAAAGACTTTTCGGCGTCATTCATCTTCCACGCGCCCTAGATCCTTGAAAAGGTCTTCTGGATTGAAACTTTGCATATGGGGGTTATTTGAGGTGCTGAATACGAATATCATATCCATTTTGTACGCTATTTTTGTAGGGTTACGGTAGGTGTACCACCTCATACTACCGTGCACCTTCCGTGGTTATTTGCGCTGCTGAATACGAATATCATATCCATTTTGTACCGTAACGCTATTTTTGTAGGGTTACGGTAGGTGTACCACCTCATACTACCGTGCACCTACCGTAACCCTCCAAAATGACATTACGGTGCAAAATGGATACGATATTCGTGTTCAGCACCTCAAGTAACCCCCGTATGCAAAGTTTCAGTCAAAAAAAATTTTGAAGTGTTTGGGTTCATGATGGTTGAATAGTACCAATTTTCTAGTGCTCTGTCAATGGAGTCCTGGCTTGGATTCATGGAACTTTGGCCACGCAATCCAGCAGTGGTTGCCGTGATTAGTTGTCCTATGGATCATCGAACGTTTGCAGACGCATTTTTGAATAACCTGGTTCCGTCTGGTTACACTATCATGAGTACTAGATCCAATCATGGCAGCCGCGATCAGATGGCCGAGTGAGTAACGAATCGCACGAAGTTCCTGCACTTGTTCTTGTAATGGCGCACGTATCTGATGTGTTTTAGTCATTAGAAATACTCGAAACAAGATTAAAAGCCTTAAATTCAAAAATGCAAAGAAAGTTGCGCGGACAGGATTCAAACCCCCGACCCCCTGCTTGATAGTCTGATGCACTATCCTCTCGGCTACCTCTCCACCGGTGCTATTCTAGGCCCATCATCTCATAATCAGGTGAAACTAACTTATTCGAAAGTAGGTCTTTATACACTCCATGGTCCCAGAAAAGGTAATCAAGGTAAGCCCAGTTATTTTGAGTGGTCAAAGGTTCATAAATCCCAGCTCTACATGGAGTCCTATGGCAAGGCAATATAGAAATTTTTGGCGCACCCTCCTGATCGCACCAGGACCATTGGGCAAAAGTGATATGTATACATCAACATCATCTTAGACAATGAGTCTGTCAGGTTGAATGGTCCATATTGAAGAGTTCGGACAGCATTCTTATTACCAAGCATTCGTGCTCTTCGAGGCCCAGATTTCCTAGTACTTGGAATTTGATGGCCAACTTCTTCCTTCTTCTGTGAAGCTCGTACTTTATGATTATGAACAATCTTTGAACATAGCCCTGCTGATTCGTCCACCTTTGAAAGGCTCGCTGAGATCGCGAAATGACCGCTCTGCTTTCCAACTTTTCCAGAAGTGATAAAGCATATCATGGCGGAATGGATGCGGTTTTCGATAACACCTTTAATAAGTAGAGCGAAAGGATTATTTCCATGAGAAAACCATTTCAAAAGCTTCAGTTCTTATCAAGAAGAGAAGTCGCGAAAAGAACCGCGTTAATTATGCACCAACCTAATGCTACCTGCCTGTTGCTGTGTGACTTATCGCCGCACGGGAGCCGAGGGAGTGCAGGTTTTTTGCGCTTTTGAATAGAAGTGTTTGAATCAATCGGGAAAGAGAGAACACGGTTTTGGAAGGTTGTGTTCACTTATCTGTGAGCAGAATTTATGAGTTTGCCGCTTTTATCAGCACATTTTCGCAATTTCTCTTCTCATCTTTATTTTCATTATGAAGATACATCCTCTTCCTTTCAAAATCACTTCCTGAATTCTTGATCAGTTTTCGAGTTTTTGTTTGAAAGCGTTTTTTTTTTGTAGAACTATTCAAAGACAAAAAATGGTGTCGTTTCGGAACATAGGTTCCATTCTCCAGCCATTAGAGCTGAGAAAGCTGGGAACATCAGGGTAGTGTTAAGGGATATTTGGCTAGTAAATGCACTGAACAGCGTTTGCTTGGGAAGTTCCGTTCAGGTGACATGAAGCTCCAAAGTGAGCCTTATGATGAACTTGGATATCGATGAGCTGGAAGCCGTAGCCGAAGCGGATAGGAGTCAAACTAGGCTAGCGTAAGCAGCAAGGTGTGACCTTTGTAATCCAATAATATTTAGGTACTCAAGACGATATGACCATTAAAAGTGGTTCGGTAAACGAATTTTTCCCAGTTTGACCCTCAAAAATGGGTGCCAATTTTTGACCATTTTTCACAAATTCACACAGCTTAAGCCAGAGGAGCTGGGGTGAGGACCCACCTGCCACTCACTGTACTGGACCTTGCTCTATTTGACCAAAACTCCTTTCAGGAATTAGCTCACTTCTTGCCGGAGAAAATGTTCAATTTTCAACATGATGTGACGTGGGGACGCTCTTCGCCTTGATCGCCCCTGGCTTTCCACACTTCTGAGCTGTTCAATCAAGCTGCAGTTAAGATGGCAAGGCTGTGGGGATAGTATAGGAGCATATCCCGATATCTTATACTGCATCTTGCTTTAGAAACAAAACTCAAAATCTTCTCATCCAAAATCGGACATTTCATACTTGAAACCTAATATGTAGTAATAATCATTACTCTATACATTGCAGAAAATTTGTGACGTTGTGCGCGCGTCTGCACACGCTCTATGATTGGTCAGCGATGGTGATTGGTAGTAATTTTGAGATCCAGTAGAAAGCTAACAACGGGTGTGGTGTGGTGGAGTGGGGTAGAGAGGTGATCGAGCAGAAGGTACGGCGATGTGGAACCGGTTCGTCGATGTAGGAGGGGTGCGCCGGCGTCCGAAATTGGGGAAACGCCTGGAGACGGGTCCCATCATGTGATAAGGGTGCGCCGACACTCAGATGGGGGAGGGAGGGAGGGAGGACCGTCGATCATCGGATCGACCGATATATATGGAGCGTTGAACCAGGCTCAGTAGTTATAAAATGCTGTGAGTTAAGTCCATATTTGAGACCAATGAGAAATTATCAAGAGTCGAACCGCAGCAGTGATTAGGATACCTTCAACGTATTTCCCTACATCACGTTCCCTTTGCTCCTCTCCATTCGCTCATTTGTGTCTGGATACACACCGCACCCTCCTCCTTTATATGTATAAGACGCTGCCAACTAATTTGTCCGCGTAAAAATGCAAGTTGGGAATGAATGGCCACAATCCGGACCGTTCGGGGCATGGCACAGTGAAAATGAAATGGTGGCATAACTGGAAGCGTTCGGATTCTGCCATTCATTCTCTACTTTGCATTTTTGCGAGGACAAATTAGTTGGCAGCGTCATATATGTTCAGACTAACCCTTACCGCTTTTGATCGATCACAACAAACAAAGAATGATAAACCATTTCCTGTGGTCATGTCGTGTTGAGTCGGCTTCATACAATTGTAATTAGCTACCTTCAAGCGGGAAATAGAATTGCGCTGAGAAACGCGGTCAGCTTCTTTTGACCAGCTCAGTTTCATATAAATGAAGACAGTGGAGAAGAAACTGGATGCAAAAACTGTGTAGGAAATCTTTGGCACGGGATGTTCCTATTACTATGAATCCGAGGTAGAGTGATGCAAGCGAAGCGAGCTCTAGGGAAGGTCTGGAAGTCCGGCGCGAGCCGGACGGCCAGACTGGTACTAGTAAAATGCAGGAGAAGCGGTTCGTCTATGCTCATCCTTCATTGGTTGTCTCACCCGCAACCCTCTGACGTTTCCTTACCGTTAGTGTTTGGAAGAAGACAGAAATAATCTTTTAGTATAGTTGGCAGAAACATCAGAGAACTCTGCCTTATATCGATGAAAAACCCATCACGCTGCTATGAAGTTCCGGACAGTCAGATAGAAAGCAGGATTTTCTCGCCAATAAATTAGCCCCACCGATGATTAATATGGTTAATTTTTTCGGGATTTTTTGTCATTGAGAATCGGTGAAAATATGCTATGCTCGGCTTGTGTAGTTAGATATTCAGCACTACTGAGAATCTGTGACACCTCTGCTTCTCTTTTCCTGTGTCCTACTAGATATGAGTTGAGATAACTGAACGCTCATGTTAACCTTGGAGAATTCTCATTGAAATTTGGAGTTGCGAAGTTTTCTGTCAGAGAGGTAGTGTTGCATAAATTTTTCCGTTTCCCGACCATTTCTGGAATTCGTTTTTGTTTTACCCTTTTCAGAATTTTAAATATTAGTTTGCACATCGCTGGTTTGCATTCATAAGCGATGTTTAAGGGGACGAGGCGAACAAGAATCCAAGACACTACTGGTTTCCATCACAACCATATGAAATGTGTATTGTCAGAAATATGTAAAAACTGTAATTGAGAATTTTCCGCCAAACTAAGTATCACTCTGAGCGATTCTTACTTAAAGGCAGCACTCATGGAAATTTTCATTTCTGGAAGGAGTCGTTTACTTTGTAACCAGTCGCTGGACAATAACAGTAATTTGAGCACAGTGCATAGCAGTCTATCTGCGAAGATACTTCCGTGGACACATGTGCCGTCCTGGGCAATGAGGCTTCGGCACGCCAGCTACCTCTAATGACATGGTATGCGCATGTGATCTAGCGCAGTGGATGAAGCGTAGTGTATGGAATGCGTACCATTTTTTGAGATTTCGTAGCAGGATCTTTAGAGGAACACTCATCCGTGCTTCGGACGCACAGAAAATAGCGCCATCACTTCCCAAGGTTTCCGCGTGTTTCGTACTACTTTCATCCTTGTCGATGAGATCACCGTCCTTGAATACCCCAGTATACTACGAAATCTCCAACACAGAAATTTCCGTGAGTGCTTCTCCAAGAAAGGAGCGGGTTAATCAGCTGAGCTCGAAAGATTTCTGACAGTGTGTGTTGACAGACTGATCATGTATATGTGGAGCAGATGTCCGTGAACACTACCGAAGCATGTTTTCGATATAAATGTTGTGAATACCTACAATTTCTAAACTTTCAGTGGGGATCTCAGTGGAGGAATATTAAAAGATTTATACTACTAGATGCAACTTTTGACGCAGATTTCGAATCCATAGTCCGAATTTCCTGCTTAGTTCTGTTCTGTTGAGTTCTTATAGCTATTTCTTTTCATGCTGATTTAACATAGCGTACTCATCTATTGGCTCCGGATTGTGCTTGGTAGCCGCTTTATTGTCTTCAAACTATTGAATGCTTTGGGAGAGAACAAGGGCATTGGTTGTGCGCTGTCGATGCAGCTGCCTGACCCCGATTTTTCATGTATAAGGATCGCACTCAAAGTTACTGACTGACAAACTCAGGGTGCTCATATACGGGCTCAAAGGCTGCACGCGCATAAATGTTTGTTTCTGAGATTTTGGCTGATTTTGGGGCTTTCAGTATCTTCGAACTCCTATCCAGCAGCGAAATAGCGAGAAACTCGCGAGAAATCCGCAATATTGGGTGCCCTCTTCAGTGTGTCTTGTCGCCATCGTCTGACACTCGTGAGCCTCGCTATACAGGCACGGTCATATGCGCTTGTGAGTGTGGCGCGTCTTTGTTAACTGGCGCGTCGTCGCTGTGAAAGCGCGAGCAACGGAGTTGGATTCACGACTGCGGTTCGGATTTCTCCATAGGTAAGTCATGATTCTTTGTGTTCGTTTAACATTTATGATGCGCTGCCAATGTGCGTCACTACTAGAACTTTGACTCGGCCTCGAGAATTCTGACGGGTGCTGCCTTTAAATCGGGGTAAGGCAGCTGCATCGGGTGCAGATAATCGATGCCCTTGCTCTCTCCTAGAGCACTCAATAGTTCGAAAGCGGCTGCCAAGCACAACACGGAGCCTATACACGAGTACACTATGTTAGATCAGCACAAGAAGAAATGGCTGTAACTCACTCTACAGAACTCCGCAGGAAATTCGGGCTACAGATTCGAAATCAGCGTCAACAACTGCATCTAGCAGTGCACATCTCACCAGGAATGGCCACTGCCACCAAGCATCTTTCCCTTGCACAGTGGGTAATTTCGCAAATTTAGTCGCTCAAAATGTATTTTTCGACCTATCGTAGCAAGTCACGATTACTGCACCAAAGTATTCATCGATACTCCGCGCATACGATACAGGTGGTTTTTTGGCGACCGATCACCTGGCGGGGCGTGATTAGATAACAAAAGGATACCATTTCTATGCAACACCGCCTACGTAAAACAGATGAGTATATTATGAGTTGTCACTATTGCCTATGTTGGCTTTTGGATTTCCCATTTATAATTATTTTAATAGATCTTAAAACAAGCTTTCATATTTCCCATTGACCACATTTCTTAGGCATTGGAAAGAAATGCAAAAGTGTCTGAGAAATGAGCGATTAAGCGCATAAACTATTTGGGTTTCCGGGTAAATCTAAAAAAAGTTCCATGAGATGCCGCTACGAAAGTATGTGTATTGGCTAGCAGTAATCTTCCTGTATGTAGGCATGTGTGTTATTTTTGCGACCAACTGCGACCCTGGACAAAAAACACTTCAATGTAGGCCGAAACCGCTACTCTCTCGGAAAGATCTTTCCGATATGTTTGAAGAAAATGGGCTTGAAATTCCGCACAGGGTTCGTTTTTCAGAACGCCTTTGCGGATAATGTTACGCAAGGCTCTTGTGAGTGAAGAGGTGTATCTGAGCAAAACCTAAAATTTTTTAGACTCTCCAACAGCGCACATCGCGAAAACAAGTGGGAAGAGGCAAAGCGCCACTTTCAAGATTATATTATAGTTTGAGGAGAAAAGCACGGAAATTGGGGAAGTAGCGATCACTCGGGGAAATACAAGCGGAAATATAAAATTTGGTGGAGAAAACACCAGTCAAGAATGGAATAATTTTATCTTCAAATATAGGTGCGATAGGGGGGAGCCGGAGATCTGCGAAGTGAAGGGGGTCTGAGGGGTCTGAAGCCTGTCAGTGGTGCTAAAAGTGAAGGGTGATCGTCGACCGGGGGGGGGGTACCAGCAGCTTTCCTAGCTGGCTTTCACAAAAAGGCGACGACGGGACTACAGGGTGGGGGGGGGGAGGGGGGAGATCGTCAAATTATAGACGTAGATGTTAGTAATTCAGTTGCCGTTTGCCTTCGTCTATCTCAAGTATACCCTTCCATCTGCGGCGAACTGACGGCAGCGGCGCGATGAGTCATCGCATCGACGAGGAAAATCTGGCACTAATTTCAATATGAAAAAACATTTTTTTGCGGTTCTTTCCAAAATGGGAGGGTCCGGGGAATATCAGCACCTCATATCCTACCTTCTCGTGTCCAATGTCCTATAATTCACCCACAGCAACTCTTTCCCTTTTAATAATACTGAAAAGTGCCAAAAAAAAACGGCTGTTTTTCCTTATAGCTTCCTTATTTGAAACGTGGACATATTAATGAAGGGTACATAGTGACCACGTTTTGTGAAATTACACCTATATCACTCGTCAGTTCTTCTGGAAAGACGTTGTGAGTCGTTCCCGCTAAGGATGAAGGGTACCGGAGTCGGCCTCTTAACGACGGCTCCGGTTCTCGCTCTGCGCCCTCCTCCCTCATTGCACTGTCTCGCTTTTGGCCGGAGCCAATGTACTGGTTTTGGCTCCATCCCCTCCTGCACAGCGCAGGACAGACGTTTACCCATCATATCATGCACAAATCGATAGAGAATTTCTTCTTCTTCAATAACATGCCCGTCTTCTCATTTGATTTTGCATTTGAAGAGAAATTCGCGAAAAACCTACTGTTTCTCGCTATTTTCGTCGGTCTCAAAAACCTCAACCTGGTTCCCGTAAGGTATTCACTAGAACATTTGCAATTGGTTTCACATTATGCAGTTTTTCCTCCTCTTCTCACTTCCTATTAATACTTTTATTAGCCATAGAACTGAAACTGCCGCGAAAAATATTGCTTTCGAAAGATACAAATGGTTCCGCAAATTTTCACCTGTTCTAAGCAAACAGGGTGCCTTCTTCATCTCCCAGGTCTCAGCTATCCTAGGATACCCTTCACCCTATGGGAATTTTCACTCACAGCCGTGTTATTCCTAATTGCTTCACCCCTTGCAATCCGTTCAGTTCAGTGCACTAACTCGAATTTCGTAACCTATAAGACATTCGTTCCGGCCGACTCACACAGCGCACACATTTATTATAATCCTTCATTAAATGTTTATTAACATTCCCTAATAAGGATGTTTCTGTCTAACTTCCTGATATTGCCTTCTGTTACTTCGTCTTCCCATCATTTGCATCCTTCATCTTCTCATTTCCCCCATCGTTTCTATTACCCGAAAAAATTTATTAACGCTTAAGTGAAGGGGGTCTGCCGGACCCCCGTCCGAAGTGAACGGGGTGAGAGCCTCGGCTCCGACTATCGCAGCTATGTCTTCAAAGACATTCTATATTGGGCTACCCTATAGACGATCACCTTTATCAAGCAAAATCTTAATAGATCCGACCTGAATCCTTAAGAATTATGAGATTTCCGTAAAAGTTAACATTCCGTGGCTGATTAGGTTGTTTATATGAGTGGCAGTTCTAAAATTACTATTTTCCTAGTTGCAAAATCTGACAAAATATCCAGTTTAACATGTTAGCCCACGTCATGATCATTACGTGAAAATGTACGCAATCTTGGAACTGAAGCGCTTATTCATGTATTACATACCTATTTGTTTGCAAACACGCATAGACTCAAATTTCTGTGGTGCAGCTGCTATGCAGAAAATTATCCCTTGGTAGTTGATTCTGTGCTCTCAGGCTCTATTGCAGAAATGTTAGGAATTGCCCTAAACGCTTGGCTTCCGTGGGTCATGTGCACTGCATAGAAGCAGCATACCAGACAGAGTATATATGCTGAAAAGTGAAAGACTTTATCCACCGGCTCCCTAGAAAAATAATCTTGATCGACTAGGTTTTCGAAATTACACACTGTGCCTTGTTAGCACTACTTTTAGGGTTCGAAAAATGCAGTGAGATGTAGTGAAAGATTTTCGCCAAAGCTCATCAAAAAGTCACCTTAACCTTTCTGGTGCTGCTTCGGTGCTTCTTACACGCAAAGCCTTTGAGCAATGCTCTTCTTTCTCTTGCACTGCTCATTCTTCACCCAGATCACGAAACAGTCTTTAATTCGCTATTATTTCATTGAAAAGACGTGAAACGGACCTTCATAGATATCTACCTGGTACTCTTTCGGTTTGCGCGGCATCTATTCTTTAAAATTTTTCCTTTTCCCACTCTTATCCAGGGGAGGAGCGGCCTTGCGACAATTAATGACAAGGTTCCGCGAAAACAAATATGTGGTTTTGATTGAGTCCTTTCTAATTGCCATTTCTGAAGCTGGTGATCGCCAACTCCAAAAAGATCTACTCGAAATTCCTTAATTTTGAAGCGAAGCTCAGCACATCGAAAATTCTGAAACGAGCTCCGTGAGCATTCGTTCACTTCCTCAGCCGAAACTATGGTGGTATTCTGACGGTTCATGCTTCGATGCCACCGCGTTTCAGTTCGCAGTAGTGAGTTAGCAGAATTCTGTTTTGGCATCTTCCAAAACTAGCAATTCGACTGAAGTGGATTTCCTTCGAAGTAGGTGAGACATTTACAAAAACCATGAAAAGGACTGCAAAGTGGCTTACAAATTTCGCATCAATGATAAAAACAGTATTTTTTCTTGCACAGGAGATTGCGCAACGAAAAATGGGCATCATTTTTGTACGAGTCCAACGTTTTTTTAGTCATATCAATTAATAATTGTCTTGCTTTTGTTATTTTTATATTTTATAATTTTTGTTGTTTTATCATCATGTTTTTTATTATTGATATATGCACTAATTCCAGTGTTTTTAGTCATATCAATTATTAATTGTCTTGCTTTTGTTATTTTTGTATTTTGTAATTTTTGTTGTTTTATCATCATATTTTTTGTATAATTGATATATCCACTAATAGTATCTCAAACTCTGGTGGCAGAATCGTCACGTGTGCCGAGCAGCCCCCACCTTCTTTTTTCCTGTACTCCTGTTTCACCCTCACGTCCTTTCGCTAGGGTGGGACCACTTCCATAACAACCTTCACTTCTGATTAAAATAGAACCTCTCTCCACTATTCTACATTTGCGGAGCACCCTGTTTTCAAATGTACTTATAATCTTTTTTTTTCTCGTTAAAGGCAGTGTGCAGGCAAGAATTTCGATACTTCAGATCCGGCATCCTCTTACTCTCCTCGACGAGGTGATTGAAACTGTATAGGTTTTAGCCATAGAAACTTTGAAATTCGCGTAGGTTGGAAGTTACGATGTGGACGAGTATGTGGTGAAAACTGAAAACGAGGTTATGAGGCTCCCGTTTTTAGGAAAAATCAGCCAATTCTTGCTAACCATGGCATTCAATATATAATATGTCTCAAAAATACTCTGTCCCTTCCTTTTTCGTTGGTAGCTTTTCTACTAACCATTTTTTTTTTGAAAATTCGGGTCGGAATTCCTGACCGTTATTGATTGCAACAAGTGTAGAATTCAAGAATACGTGTTCAACAAGGTGACCCATGTTGGGAAGAGTGCCATCATCAGCATAAAGGGCAATTTATACTGGATGCGTGCGACTGACGCGCGTGCGTCTATATGATGAAGAATAGGGCACAGTCGCATTGCAGTCGCATCGCAGTCGCAGCTCAGACGCACGCGTTTACGGCCTCGCGACGGCCGCGCGTTCTTTTCATTGAGGATGTACGTGCCGTGCTGACCGGTCTTCATCGAAAATCCCTTGCAAATGGATGCGTGCAACTGATGCGCGACTGACGCACGCACCTGGTATAAATTGCCCTTAAGGGAATGGAGAGGGATCAGACTGTCCGACAGTGGAACATGTCTTGACCAACTCAGACAAGATTTGATCTGTTTTCACGAAAGCATTGAAGGGGCGGGCTGGGCACTTTATCCGCTTTAGGTACTAATAGTGAAGATTCTGCCTGGACACTGCCTTTAAACGCAGGACGCTTCGCCGAAACATCCCAGGATTTTTTGGGTCGAAAATGCACCCGCAAGTGCAAATTTGACAGGAGTCACGAGGGTCCAATTCCCTCGTTTGAGAGGATCCGGCAGTAGAAGCAGTGAAAGACAGCGCATGCGTTCCTATTCATGTCATCAGCATGCAGAAGCTAATAATAATAGGATTGTAAGACACGTGATTGGTAATTAGAAATAAGGGTATACACGTAGCCCTCCTTAATGGTTGCGTCTTTCGGTTGGTAATGACAGAAAAGATGATACTTGCACATTTTGGGAAACTTTGGTTCAATAATTAGTGGTTGTCACCACTCACTTTAAAAAGTTTTATTGTAGGTCCCTTACGTGAAGGAAGATACCGATGTGACTATAGTCGTACCAATAAGTGACGAGTCTGAGGTATTACCTGCACGACGTCTTCTAGCCAGACATGCTCGACTATGTACTGCTCCAGCCGAGGAAACAAGGAAGGTAGTTGTGAAGGACTCTCACAATACAGATGAATGCATTGTTCGCTGTCCTCAATTTAGACGCGAGTAGTCGTAGCCCTCATACCCGGTATTGATCCACGATCGGCTACAAACATAGGAAATGATCTAGAGGAGTTGAAAAGGAGGTATAAAATCATGAACTTCTGTTCACTTGCTTGGAAAACCATTCTTCTGGAGTGCTCAGATGCAAGCGGTCCGGATTGGAGTCAGATTTGCTGCAGTTACAAGGAGTGTCGGGAGAAAAATCCCGCGATGGAACATCAGGAGACGTAGGCGGTGGAAGTGCGGCATTAGACGAAGCGATTGATCGATATGGAAGTGGATCGATTTTCCTATTATTATCTCCATACGCCGATGTGCAAAAAGAGTTTCTTGATAGGGCTCGTATCAACACTATCAAGCACTATCAGGTAATCCATTTTTTTTGCGTTCAAGTGCTGTTCCTGATTGAAAGATTCCCTTTAGGTATTTTTCCCGATACCGTTCGTAGAATACCATCCAACAATATCAGGAATGGATGTTGAGGAACATGAGGTATGTTTCCTTTTTCCAAAAAAAGTTAACAAAGTTTTTCATTCACTTCTCATATAAAATCTCTTTGAGGTTCCCGCTGATCAAAAAGAGGCTAGAGAAGCTGCACTGGCGCGTTTGCGCGATTCGTCTCCACCGAAACGAAAACGTCCGCTCATAGTGCAAAAGGTTAGCTCACAATCCCTTTACTTCCTCTACTTTATTAATTGGGACGAATTCATTCCATTCAGGATCATGGTCGTTTTGATTCACTCGACTTCTCATGTATGGCAGTTTATGGTTCAGATTATGTGACAATGCGGCCGAAGTTAGCAGGGAAAAGGCTGGATCTAATAGCAGCATTCTTGAACCAGAACGAGGTTCACGTTCTTCGTGCAATAGAGCCAACACTCAGACTTAGGTCGGATACTTGTTGGGGCATGTTTTTTGAATTAGAATTCTGTTAGAGGATATCAATGGCGGACGCAGTAATCCCCGATCAAAGGTGGGGGGGGGGGTGGAAAAAATGGGCTGTACAACATTCAGGAAACTAGACGGGAAAATTAAATTACTAAAAATACTGGTTTTAATATTAAATAACGAAAGACAAGCATCTGAGCATACGTGCGATAGTCGGAGCCGACGCTCCGACCCCATTCACTTTAGATGGTGGGAGACCCCCTTCATCAAAGGAGAGGAAAACATGAAGAATACCGCAGTTAACACTGAAAATTTCTAAACCATCAAGGGTGTCTGAACATAGCGTAAACCTAGTGGATTAAGCAGGAATTGAGTTATTGGAAAAGTAGTTATCGTTGGAGGAGCAAATCTCATTTTTCGAAATCAATACTTTTTGCGCACTTTTTGGTGGGGAATAAATCTGTTAAAGTAAAATGAATTGAAAAGCGGACAGTCCTAGGTAGAAGAGGAAAGGCTGTGCAATGTTGTACGGAACACGAACATCTTCTTTTTATTGTACAAGAGCAAAAGTTGACTTTTTGAAATGAGGAGAAATGGCAAGTCTTCCTAGTTTTTCGGTGTTTTCTTTTCTAACTTCCTATCGTATGAATACAGAAATGCGGAGGAAATTCTCTATCTGGTTTTTGAATACATGAATTGTTTTGCAAAAACCAGAAAAACTTGATAAACTTTGGTCCGTTTCGTTCCTACTCGTGGACGGACTAGGAAAAAAAAATAGAAAAATAGTTAGCTGGGAAGTGCTTTCTCTAGGACTCATCAATGGGAAATGAGGAAGGAAGGCACTTCACCCACCCCCCCCCCCTCCCTCCCCCACCCCGGTCGACGAACTTTGTTCTGAATGATGAAAACCACAATCCCCCCTTTCGGCTCCGGCGACGACCCCTTCATTTTCGGAGGTGTCACAGCTCTCAGACCCCCTTCATTTCGCAGACCCCTGGCTCCCCCCTATCGTATCTATGACCACAGGAGCCGAGAGGAAGGCCGCCTATATATGGATAATAGAGAAAGAGTTCTAGGCAGAAATGTCTGAAATGGATCGCTGATCGGAAAATTGAGTGGTAATTTTCATCCTGAAAATCAAAGACTTCTCGGATTTCCAGCCCAACATTTCTCAGTACGCGGAAGAGATGAGTCGAAGCTCGGCTAACTTAGGATAGAGCAGACACAGTAGTAAGTGAATATGTGCAAAAGCGATAGTTTGAAAAAGAAGCAGAGAAGTGGAGTTTAAAATTTTTCATTTTTTTTCTGATTTTTGGGACGAATTTTCAGGAAGGATCTCCACGGATCTGTGATGTGCTTGGTAGTAAGCAGTAACAGATAAGTTAAAAAATGTAGAGATGTTTGGAACAGACCCCCTACCTGACTTGATGTTGGCGTGGGAAAATCCGGAAAAACAGGTGCATGGCAGGGTTGGTCCGCGCCGCGGTCCGCAGGTAGAGTTTCTCTCAATGGCGCGGTTGTCTGGCATGTGGAGAGGGTTTTTTTCTATCGATCTGTATACAACGCTCCTACATTCGCTTGCTCGTTCATGCCGCCATTTTAACCAAATATGATATAGGAATTTTGAACTTTTAATCGATTTTTTCAGGCTTGGTTGAAGTCGTTGTTCATCGGCACGGTTGTGGTACGATGCTACTTCGATCAGTATAGGACTCGAAGCTGGAATTTGCGTGAGAAACGCTGCCGACCGTTAGGTGAGCACGCTATAGCGGGCGTGCTCACAGTGCACTCCAGGTGGAGCCACAGAGACTTTAGGTGAGTACGCCCGTTGTAGCGTGCTCACTTAACGAGCGGCAGAGCTTCTCACTCAAATTCCAGCTCCCAGTCCTATACTAGTCGCCGTAGCATCGTACCGGTGATTACGCAGACAACCGCGCCGATGAGCAACGATTTCAACCAAGCCTGCAAAAATCGATTAGAACTCCAAAATTCCGGATGTTTGGAAATAATGGCGGGATAGAGGAGCAGCAACCGAATATAGGAACGTTCTATGCGGTTCAATTGAGAAAACCCTCCCCACATGCTACACAACCGCGCCATTGAGAGAAAATCAATACCAGACTTGCGGCGGGCCGCGGAGCGGACCCAACCCTGCCATGCACCTATTTTTCTGGATTTTCCAACGCCAATATCGAGTCAGTTAGGGGGTCTGCTCCAAACGTAACTGTTACAGCTTTTTTTTAACTGTTACAGCTTGTTACCAAGCACATCAGAGATCCGTGGAGCGCGCCCCTGTTTTCCTGAAAATTCGCCCCAAAAATCAGAAAAAATGAAAAATTTTGAGCTTCATTTCTGTCCTTCTTTTTCAAATCCGCTACACCTTTCGCACATGTTTACATACCACTGTGTCTGCTCTATACTACCTTAGCCGAGCTTCGACTCAGCTCTTTTATGTTCCGAGAAATGTTAAGCGGAAAATGCGAGAAATCTTTGATTTTCAGGATGAAATTTTTCAGTCAATTTTCCGATCAGTGGTCCAATCCATATATTTTGCCTCGTACTCTTTCTCAATTATCCATATATAGGCGGCCTTCCTCCCGGCTCCTATGGTTTCTGAGAAATCTTGTGCATAAAATGAAAGAAATCTTTGATTCTCAGGATGGAATTTTCGTCAGTTTTCCGATCAGCGGTCCACTTCAGATATTCTTGCCTACTACTCTTTCTCTAGTATCCATGTATGGGAGGCGTTTCCCCTGGCTCCTCTGTGTCCTGAGAAATCTTGTGTGCGAAATCCGAGGATTCTCCCCCCACTCCCGGTGGACGCCCACGATTTGGTACGCAACCTTCACTTTTGGACCTCAGATTTTCACGTTCAACCTTCACTTTCGAAGACCCATGCTCACCACTATTCCACCTATAGTGGGAGGGGGAAGGGGGGGGGGGGGGGGAAGCGCGCGCACTGATCTCATTCCGCGCTCCGCCCATGCGTTCACCACTTATGAATACGTCCTTAAAAGGGCTTCTTTTCGCACAAGATGGATAATTTTCGTTGACACTCCAGGTATCACCAGAAAACTTGCGATTCTGACCTTGTAGAAGAAGATTACTCGAGGTGCATGGCAAGTAAACGAGAAAATGTCGCTGCCAAGGATCAACTGGCCCGACTTCTCTTCCACGAGGAATAATGAGAGCTCCGTGGTTCTGCCAAACCATGCTGATATTTTTTAGCTATTTCTGTTGCATTTCTATCACACACCCATACTATTTTCTATCATTGGTAAGTCCCACCTTTTTATTATTTTGGCAATTTGAGCGGATTTCGATGCACGTGGCACTTCTCTTCTCTAGTTTTGTTGCTGTGATCGATTTTTGGTTTTTAGATCAATTTTAAGTACCTGTAGTCGGCTGCAACGCCCCTAGCAGTTAGCTGTCGAGATCAGTGGTCTGTAACTCACGTGAGTTCGCTAGCTATTCTGCTCTCCCCATCTTTCGTCCTTTCTACTTCGTCTTTTAGCTATAATGGACATGGTAATATCGCTTGTCTTATTTTGAGGTGTTTTGCGTAATCGCATATGTCTCGATTATCTCGGCACTATCCAGAACGGTTCTTGCCTCATGCATAATCAGATTTTGTGCCTCAGAACAGTCTTATATTCGCGACCTTTCATCATCATTTGTCAGCTTTCTCGCCATGGTTAAGCATTATTTAGTTCTCCATAATTCCTGTGATCGTATCCTTAAGGTTGTACAGAAAGTATTCGCGACCTTTCATCATCATTTGTCAGCTTTCTCGCCATGGTTAAGCATTATTTAGTTCTCCATAATTCCTGTGATCGTATCCTTAAGGTTGTACAGAAAGTATTCTATTGTGCTGAATGTGCAGATCTTTCTAAATGAATATAAGTTCCCTTAACTTTTATATGCAACGGAAAAACAAAGGTTCACATGATCGTTTGTCTATTATGTATGACTAGACAAAACACCCGGCTTCGCTCGGGTGTTTTACAACCCCGGCTTTCTGACATTGATGAGGACATTTACCATTGCCGATAAAATCATTGCAAATATCCATAATTTTGATGGTGAGCACATTAGCGATGCTCAAGTAACCTTTCCCCTCAAGTAACCCCGTAAGCGAAACGTCAGTAAAGTTATTTCAATGACAAATTTGTGAAAAACGGTTGTCATATTCGTACCTAGGTGTTTAGCGTGTTCGATTGATCCAGTAAGCACATTTTGCCCCTTTTCAGAAGCGGAAAAAAACAGAAGACATTAGTGAACCGATATATTCGTGCAAAACAATTGTCGTATTTGTGTTCAGGGTACTGAAAAATCCCTGTAGACACGTCTCCACCGACCCATGGGCGAAAACAGCGAAAAATCAATAAAACCGATGAATCGATATTTTGTGCAAAACGGTCATAATATTCGTGTTCAGCGTACTGGAAAACCACAGTACACATGTCCTTGCCTGTCCCCAAACGAAAATGAAAAAAAAATCGATGGAATCGATAAATCGATAGTTCGTGCGGAATGTTATATTCATGTTCAGCGTATTGACGAACCCCAGTAGACATCTGTGTACCGCCCCACGGGCAAGAATGGCAAAAAATCAATAAAATCGATAATCCGTGCAGAATGGTTGTCATATTCGTGTTCAGCGCATTAAGAGACTCCAGTAGGCATATCCTCATCGACATCTGGGGAAAAGTAGCGAAAAATCCATAAAATCGATATTTCCATGCAAACCGGTTGCCATATTCGTGTTCAGCGTATTGGAGTACCCGGCTGCGTGACAAGAGGTACGATGCTGGTCTGTGGTTGGTCGATTCATGTGCGCGTCGCGGCTGCAGCTCGCGAGGATATGAGCAGTTCTGCGTGGATATGGACAACTTTTCTAAGCTTGAGTGGGACAGATGAATGCTATCCTAACCCATAAACTGTGAGAAAGTGGCCTCCAATGTCATTTAGTGTTTCGAATTTGGAGAAGCAACCTAAACTTGAGAAGCATACGCGTACGGCGCGGTCGCGTCGCGGCGTACGTCTTGACCGCCACTCGGAGTACCCCAGTATACGTGTCCCTACTGACGCCTGAGCGAAAATAGCGAATAATCAATGAAATCGATATAATCGATAAACCAATCGATATTTTCTGGAGAAGAGTAGCCTAAAACCTCCGCCGGCCTTTGATGGGTATGTGTGCAAAGTTTGGTCCCGATTGATGAACGCTCCGCGATTTCTATAAGAACAGACATGCATACGTACACACACACACGCTCAGACATTCTACTTTATACAGATTGAGGGAAATCAGTAAAAAAGAAGTAGGAAAATCCTTGAATGTTCAACGTTTGGGTTGCATGGCCTAGGATCGCTTCCTAACGGAGCTCAACTCTTTTCATCGCCGGTCAGGGTCAAGCGTGCGATGGTAATTTACCAAAGGGGGTCGTTTAGGGAAGGTGGTAGTATGGTAGTAAAGTTTCAAGGCAGGAAAAATAGGGAAATTCCGCAAGGATGCTAAATTTGCAAACATTTCAGCATGCTCTTTTCCCTTTAACACCAAGAATGACAGATGTAACATCCTCGATGAACACTTTCTTCTCAAGCATTGACGTTTTATGTGGGCTGTAAATCGACTCCTAGAGTTCAGTAAATACTAAGACAGTCACTGGATTGGAGCCTCATGTCACCTCGACTCCAATCCGTAAAATGTCGGTACTCGGGCGACATACTGTGCTGTTCGGGCTACAATGGGTGCTACTCGATTGCTATTAGGTTGCTATTAATTTGTTGACATGTAGTAACACGTTCGTTATCCGAATATCACGGACTACCACTGTAGTATTATAACACTTTCGCTAACAGTTTATGACGGCATACCACTGACGTGTTGTAACACGTTCGCTGTCCGGATATCATGGGTTACCACCAGAGTTCGGCACAAGCTTAGCTCGAGCAGAAAAATTTACGAAGTCCTCTTTGACCCAGCCAAGAATCTGCGAAGCCCTCGTTGTGAACAATTTAAAACAAGTTCGTACGAAGGACATTGGTTTTGTGTTTTCAATACACATGGACATGTCCACACGAGTCAACGAGTTTTAAAAAGTGGCGATGGAGCACGTTAACACGTTGGCACCGTCACATAATTTTTGAATTTCTAGCTAAAATTTGAGAAAGGATGCAGATTTTGGAGGCTTCTGCCGTTACTTTGATAGAGCATTATTTCCTGAATAAAACAGTGCGAATAAAATTGGAAATAATTGATTTTGGAAGAAGTTATATGATGAAATTGTGTCCAAGTGGTGTTGAAGACCATTTTTTAACCATTTTTTTCCGCTGTAACTGAATGTTATCACTCGCTGGAACAAGCAGCCTCTCCTCTGGACTGGGATTCATGAAACGATAACTAAACAGACCCAGGTTGGCAAACCAGCTTTTCCGTCTGCGCCTCTTAGCACTACGTAGTCAATACGAAAACCAATCAAGCTAGCCATCCTTGGTTTCCTTGGTTATCATTTCATGAATCCCAGCCCTGGCTAATCGCGCCAGTACAACTGGAAACATCTGATTTTAGAGAAAGTTGTTTGACGAAAATTCTCTCGACCAGTGCTGAACCCTAAATTTCAGGGTAAATTTAGGGTTCAGAGAATTCCTGAGCAATATCTCCTTTCAAAATTGAATAATTCCAATTTCCTCTAGAAATTGGCAGTAGAGTCGTACTGGTAATCTCACCGTTTCTCATCTCAAAGTTTGAACGTGATCCATTCAGTAACAATGGTGCTCTGGGTACTGGGAGGTACTTTTTCACCTATAACTCATACCAAAATCAATTGAATCCAATTCTTTTCTGGATTTGCATAGAGCATTGTCAGATGCAAATATATGCCCATTTCCAGCCTGATCCGTGCAGAACCTGTCCTTTTATGAGTGCTGACAGCAGTGCTGTAGGCAGAATATTCGAATGATAACTGGTCAAACTCGTTTCAAAATCAAACAATTCCAATTTCCTCTGGGAATTGATGCTAGAGTCGTACTCGTAATCTTACTATATACAAAGTTCGAGCAGGATCCGTTCAGTACCAACAGTGCTGTGAGTACTGTTGTCGTTTGCAGTCATGTGCCTGTTTCCAGCAGGATCCGTGCAGAACTTGCTTCTTTGTAAGCGCTTGAAGCAGTGTTTTTGGCAGAATTTTCTCATGATAACCCCAAAAACATGTCAAAATCAATTGATTCCAATTTCCTTTGACAGTAAGAGGAGGATTAGTATCCGTGATCTTGCTGTGAAATTTGAGCAGGATCCGTTCAGTACAAACGATGCTGTGGGTATTGCTGCGTACTTTTTCAAGTGTAATTTTTGAAACAAATATTAATTTTACTCTTATTTCAGTCAGAATTAATAGAATTAATGAAAGAAAAATTCTTAGGTTCAATCTCCTCTCTTTGCTCTTATTTCCGAAAGGAGTAGAGGGTTATTTGGCCAAGGTCCAGGTCCCAGGTACGAAGTCCCTTTTGCTCGTCTCATCGCTTACGAAGCCGCGCTTACCTTGAGTCAAGTCTTTGTCGAAGCCTGGTTACCACTATCGCAGTGACGGACGCAGAAAGTGGGCGGGAGGATGGGAATCGTGGGGCAAAATTGCGATATCCGCCGTTTTCGGGGCCCAGGCGGAAAATAAAATTATTAAAGACAAGGCTTCGACTCGCCTTCGGAGGGTCTCGTACTTGCCCACTTCGCGGGACCTTGATACTGATGTAGCATTTATGTAGCTTTATTTATAGTCAAAACTAGTGATTCGGGAAGTTGCGAGGCTTGCCGGAAGCGAGTCGGAGCACTTGTTGTATTGAAATGTTTGCATCAGTCTTTCGTTAAATGTATCTAGATGATTCATTCAGAATCGACTGAAACGTAGCGCATTCGGAAAGGAGTGTATTTGCGCTATTCAACTTTACTGGCCCCAAAATCTTCAGAAAAATTTTGGCTGAAACTTCACGTAGGGGGGTTACTCGAGGTGCTGAACATGAATATCGTATAAATTTTGCACGGTATCCCCATTTTTTACGTTTACGATGGATGTGCTGTAGATATGGTACCTCAAGAAACCCTCTCAAATTTTGCGTAGTGGGTTTTTTTACGCTGATCACGAAAACCACCATTATTTTGTACGCCACCTCCGTTTTCTACCCGAAATCGGCATTTTCTCTCAATTTCCTGCCGTATACCCACCGCAACCCACGCAAAAATGGGGTTGCGGTGCAAAATAGATACGATATTCGTGCTCAGCACCTAAGACCTCCCCCTCTCTATTTTGCTATAGCAAGTTGGTATATATGGGTGTATTAAAATTGTGTTGTTTTGGTAATCGCCTCATCTTGCATAGGAAAATAAATTCCCTGTACACGGAGAGACCTCCAAGGATTCAGTCACTGAGCACAACTTTTCTTTGTTTTTTCTCGTTGAAGGCGAAAAGATTCGCACATGTGTGTTTATCCTCTAGATCGTGAGATATAAGCGATTACCAACAGACACACAAACAGATGAGTTTTACTATATAGTGATGGGAATGGGGGGTCAAAAATCGACAAAATCGTTTTTCTCGGAAACGGCAAAAGACCCTGACTTTGCACAGGCAGGCATAATTCTAAGTCGAACGGTATGGGTTTCATGTGTTCTTGTCCGTTGGATCGTGAGATAAAAGCGATTACCAACAGAAACACAAACAGATGAGTTTTACATATAGTGATGGGGATAGGGGGCCAAAAATCGATAAAATCGTTTTTCTCGGAAACGGCAAAAGACCCTGACGTGAAAACCTGTGATTTCGCGCTGGCGATGATTTGGGCTTGAAAACGGGTTTTTTTAGCAGTTTTCATGGAATCACATATACCATTGTGATCAGCAGCTACTGGAGATTCATGTCTTGTGAAAATCCCAGAAAAGATCCTGATGTGGGACGGTGCCATGCATTCAATGACATTGAACACTGGCGCTATACTCCACGTCTAGTATAGCACCCTTCCAGTAGCGGACGCAGTGGGGCAGGGCGCCCCCTCCAAGAATGGCTCGGCAAATTTTTGAAATTACCTTACGATACATATAAAAATCTTGTATTGGTTTATTTTTGTTAGTTTATTTTATTATTATTTTTAAAATATTAGGTTGGTGCAAAAATAATGCGCGTTTTCATGCCTTTGATTCCGAACCTCATAACTCCTTTCAAAATCGATCTTTTTCAAAATGCTCAAAACTATTGTAATCCGCAAATCTTCAGTAATAAGATATATGTTCTCCGACTACCGTACATTTCTGGTAGGACCTTCTAGAATCGACGAACTTCCGGAGGGCAGTTTTGGTATCACTCTAGTCTTCGAGAAAATTCTCCCAGAAGAAGGCGTCCAGGTTTTCGGGGAAGTGCTAGTCGGTGAGCGAGAAGTTTGCTGATTATGAGCTAGGAGTCCGAGCTTCCTAGCTCAGTTGCTCGAACCTGTGAAGAATCTGTTGTGCAGGTTGTGCCTGGACGGTACCGTGTAGGAGTGAAGAATCCATTTTATTGAGCAACGCTGGGGTCACTCAATGAAGTTTCTCATTTATTTCATCTACATCTTGAAACCACTTGCCAAATTAGGAAGAATGAATGAGCTGCAGTGAGCAATTTTTGCAGCAGGTCACCACAAAATAGCCGTGACCTTATTTTGGTCACGGTGGGCGGGAAAAGACGGTTCCTTGACCACCGCAGGTGGGTATAAAAGAGGGCCAAAAGGCTTAGGCTTAGGCTTAGGCTTAGGCTTAGGCTTAGGCTTAGGCTTAGGCTTAGGCTTAGGCTTAGGCTTAGGCTTAGGCTTAGGCTTAGGCTTAGGCTTAGGCTTAGGCTTAGGCTTAGGCTTAGGCTTAGGCTTAGGCTTAGGCTTAGGCTTAGGCTTAGGCTTAGGCTTAGGCTTAGGCTTAGGCTTAGGCTTAGGCTTAGGCTTAGGCTTAGGCTTAGGCTTATGCATGAGATATTTGAAAAGGCCATGAAATTTGCTACAAAACCATGTGCAACTTCTCATACCGATGATAAGAAACACCGGGAGTTTTCTGCACCGAAGATGAAGCAGCGAAAAACGCGCATTATTTTTGCACCAACCTAATAATTTTTATCAATTGTTCATTATTATAATCAAGGTTTTTACTAATTTCTTTCCGTCTAGGCCCTAAAACGGCGCAGACTCCACTCTTTTCCCGCGCCCCCTCCCGCCCACTTTCTGCGTCCGCCGCTGCACCCTTCATCGGTAACTGTGGCAATGGCGTCTATCGATCGTGGGCAGTGGGTCGCCGCGGTTGCCGATGTTGGCGTTCGGCCGTCGCAAATGTTGGTGAAGTTCTGGCGACTACTGTGGCAGTGGCACATATCGGTTGTCAATTCCGGCGACCGCCAGTCGCCTCGGTAGTCGTTGCCAGCGGTGGCGATGCAGGGTGGTATGAAGTATATCGCGAAGTACAGCGCTAAACTGATTGTGAGCACTGTTGCGCTCGGACCATGCGTGATTGCTTGAAGGCAGTGTGTCACCTCGTTCATGGGTTGTCAATGCAGTCAGACTCTGAACCTCCTCATCACGCTGATTCTGATGATGTTAGTCAAAACGCATGAGAATTATGAAAACCCGTTTTCGGAGGGTTCGAAGGTGCAGTTCACGAACCACCTATTTTTAGTCTGTGGGTCGGATATAGTCTAGGGGTATGATTCGGGAGAGAGAAGGCTTATCTGGCACAGATATTGTTCACTGATGGCACGGCTCTTGTGTTTTCGGACAATTTTCTGTACTCATTATTTATCTTTGAAGCAAACAACAACAGCAACAACGACCGATTGGAATCCGTCAATAACGTCAACAATCGAACTAACACAACTTGGCTGCGTTGAGGCGAAGGCACGCGTTTGCTTAGCCACACAGGCGGGTTACTTCTTTCACTTCTCTTGATCTGGGGGAGGGCCACCTCTCTACTCGACGGCTCTGTCTCCTTTTCCGGAGCTTATCAGAAAAACTCATGGCCCCCCTTTTGGCCCTCTTTTATACCCACCTGCGGTGGTCAAGGAACCGTCTTTTCCCGCCCACCGTGTGGTCGCCTAGATCATTGTGATCCCCTGACAAGTCCATATTAAAGGAAGTGGTTGAGAAAGACTTGAAAAATCCAAAACAGTTTCAAAAGGAAGCTCTTAATAAGGACGGTAGGTTTTATGTACGATAGTGTTCCTCCCGCTGAGGAAAGGATAATGAATCTCGGCCTCTACACCAGGGATGAGCGGAAGTCAGATTTAAAATTTCGGAACTCGGAAGTCGGAAGTCGGAAGCCCCAAAAAACACCGGAATATCGGAAGTGCCGGAAGTCGGAAGTCGGAAGTACAGAGTAGCCAATACATATATCTACACGGAGACTTGAATGGGGGAGGAGGTTAACCAGATCTACACGGAGACTTGAATGGGGGAGGAGGTTAACCAGATCTACACGGAGACTTGAATGGGGGAGGAAATTGACCAGTGTATTGTTAGATAGACGAGTGTTCATTTGAAAAGCTTCATCCAACTGTGCCCATGAATGACGTTACTCAGGAATTCAAAAACAAGAAAAATGAGTCACCGATGAATAAAGAAAAAATAAGTACTAGTAAACCATGGTGGTCAGACAAGGAAAACTCAACAGTTGAGATGAAAGCTTGTTGGAGTGGTGTAACCATCATACTGCTCCCAGAGTCACGGCTTATAGTGAAGTATGTAGAGCCTTATTAGCGCCATTTTCATTCCACTCCTCCACTCTACGGTAGTTTCTCTTGTCAATTATCCAGTAGAGTTTTCACATCCTCTGCGCAGTATCCTGTGCGACACTATGGTTTGAAAGAACTAATTGTTGTTTCTGGATCATTTCTATAGTATTTAGTCAGTTGACAGTACGCGTAGCGTACTGTCAACTGACTAAATACTATAGAATACTGAGCGAGGGTGGATAGTTTCGAGGTTTTAATTGCCCTTTTCACCATGTACCTAATGTTTAGCAGCATTTTCTTATCCAAACAACTCACTCTCCGACACTGTGATTTCCTTCACATGCTGATATATAGCACTGAACTCAGTAAACATATTTGGTACAACATTAACAGTAAAACCGCAGGCAGCGCAACGCAACTTTTAGAATTTCATTCTTTGAGAGAAAAAAAGATGAAAGTTCCGGCTAGAGGTTGTTGTCTTTGTATGTTCGTGTGGTACGATGGAGTACGACAATGCATGCAAGAAAACAGAAGACAGACAGAAAGCTCCAGTTTTGGTATATGTATTACTGCTGGGTAAGGTAGATGGTGTCGGATACCTGCTAAGAAACTCCAAGAAACTCATATGACAAACAAACTTGGTAC